>CATQJL010000305.1:49313360-49464131 GCA_958299035.1 Cylicocyclus nassatus | reverse complement strand
AAACTTTGATTACAACAACGGTAACAGCTACACTACTAATCAGAGACAAAGTGGTGAATGGATTCCAAACACTCTAGAATGGCTTCCCAGGCAATAAGTATGCAGCGATGGACAGCCAGCTCTGCTACCAGTTTGCGAACTTTCCACTCTGTAATAAATGTATAATAGATGATGTAACAACTTCCTAGATGTTCGTATAGTCAGTACAAATAAACACTTATGACACAAGCCCTGAGGAACAACCTTCAACATCAATTAAAGCGACATTGCCAAAGCATTTTTATGTTGCTTAATCAAGAATCATATCAGGAAATTATCATTGTCTAAAATAGATGCAAGGGGCTGACCAGCCGCTACAGTTTTGCATTCGAATTGTAGCTTCTCGCAATCAATCTACGAACACCTGATCCATGTCCTCAGCTTCTCTGTAACCGCTGACAACTTTCTCAGCTTCCGGAGACTGGACTCTCCTCAGTAATCGCCCCGATGACAATTGTCATTCGTCATTCATTGTTCGCTGCTGTCTTACCGTATGAATGTTTTTAGAATTGAGGCGGGCTAGAGGAATACTGTTCTCATTCCGTCCTTTTTCTCAGTCAATACCCAAATACCTACGTTTCATTTAAAAAACAGGTAGTTTCTACCTCTAGTTATTCTACAGCTAAGGCCCGTATGCATGAAAGTTCCTGAGGCGAGGAGAGCGGCGTTTCCCGTCATGAAGAGGCGCTCAAACTTCGCTGCTGCTTTTTTATAATTGGGAACTCTTCTCGCCACAGGGGTTTTCGTGCATACAGGTCTAAAAGGTGGGCTGCTCTCTTCTCCACGAAGTCCGGCGCTTGATTATGACGCTTTGCCGAAATTAATCATATATGGCTCAATTTCTGTAAAAACTAGTAAAAAGTACAGGAAACATTTTGAAGGATGGATAGAAGTCCGGCACGAATTCCTCTTATGGTGACCACAGCCTGTCTCCTGTCGCAGCTCCCCGTTAACAAGATGTCGTACACCCCCTGCTGTTCATTCCCATACCTCACTGCCCCTTTAGCCAGCTGTTTTGATTTCCTCCGCGATCTGATCACTGAGAAAACACTGTCCAAGTGTTTGATAGCAACTCTTTGCATACATCATCGGCTTCCAGATTCGTATGGAGGCGGATTGCGGACTTTTTCTGATTATAAGGATAAACTTGTCAAACCTCTCTACGTTACAGCATTTTTTCGTACTCTCTCATAAACTTCATCCTTATAATCAGGAAAAATCTGCATCCCGCCTTCACACAAATCTGGGTGCCAATCATCTTTAAATGTCTTAAAAATAACCTTGATTCCTTTGCAGTTGATGCAAGAATGCCTGCTGGAAACTTTGGTTACAACAACGGTAACAGCTACACTACTATGTAGAGACAAAGTGGTGGATGGATTGCTAATGCGGAGATCTTCTACTTACTGTGCGCCTGATCTTATTTTTCGAGACTACATATACAGGGCGCGTCAAAAGTCTGGGAGCCTAATTTTGCAGTATTGCAACTACAAAGGTACTGGTGGTTTTGATTTCAATTTAAAGCCACGTGATGCTGCGGTCATCCTCTACAAAATACACTTTGTCTAGCAAATACACTTTATCTAGCTGGAAATGGCTGCCATATGTTTTTGTAAGATTGGGAATTACCAAACTAGTACTTTTGCAAAGCGAGAGAACCAGAATTTATAGTATTTACAATTCTATAGCGAGAAATGCTGTTGATATTCTACGACACTTCGATGCACACAATGTAGAAGAGGCTTTGCGCTATTGGGTCGTAGTTTTGCTTTGCCAGGAGCTCTTCTTGCATAAACGGAAAATGAAAGTTTGCGAATGTTACCTACGTGCCAGTGAAAATCCGTATTCAGAACAAATTTAAAAGCTATAGAAGCGCAAGAGGCACTGGGACCATGGCCATATTTTTTGCACACATCTTTTAAATTAGAATCTATTGGAATTCGGCAATGGGAACACTTTTTATACTTTTTAAACGATAATTTTAAGTTTTTTTCGCGCAATTGTAGCCAAAATTCTGGTATGCGACGTACACATGCTTCTGATTGAAATATTATATTATTTTATATTATTATATTATATTATTATATTATATTATTATTTATATTATTTTATATTATTTTATTATATTATTTTATTATATTATTTTACCAATATTTTTATTCCTAACAATGCAAAAAATTCTTTTGGAAGTATGTTGTAGATAAAAGCTTGCTCTGTCGTGCTGCACGTTTACCAATGTAAAAGAAGCAGTTATTGTGAAGGTGTGGGGCAAATTTCATTCGACTACCTGCGTGCCGTGACAGGTGGACTTGTCAAGATTTTGTAAGGCCGCGTGGAAGCCAAATGAGGCAGTTTTGCAACTCAAGAACTGGACTGTATCTGCAATGGTTCGAATTATGTGTGCGTCAAATTTTTCGTTTCTAGATGCTTCCCATCTCATTTTATACGAAAAAGTACTAGGCTCCCAGACTTTTGACGCACCCTGTATAAAGGCTACTGCATGACGAAGGCGCAATAGCTGTTCTAGTTGAGCGGGCGCGAACGCGGCGCGCGCGTATCCTCACCGTTGTAAATCCTGCGCTTCCTGCGCTCCGCGGCTAATAAGACCGCGTTCGCGCCCAAAGATATTGCGCCTTCGTCATGCAGCAGGCTATACACTAAGAAATTGACGAAAATATTAGGTTGATGCAAAAGGAATGGCCGATTTGAGAATTCTCACTTTGTGTGCTATAACTTTCTAAAAGATCCACATTTCTGAATGCGGTAAAGACCCCCAGAAGCAGCAAGCCTTTCGCAACACAGCGCATACTTATTTACACTCAAACCATAAACGGGAAGAGAAATGCGGACTAAAAGACAAAAAAGGTTCTTCTGCGGGTACCTTGTTTTTGACAATCCATAACTTCCTTCAGAGTTTCTAAGTATGAATAACAAGTGGCCTATCTTGACCGCAAGCCGGTAGTACAAAATATAATAAAAAGAATTCGGACAAAAAAGTTTGCCAGAAAGAAAAAATTAAAATTTGAAATTTCTGTTTTTTCAACATTTTTTCAGTGTGCCTCAAAGTCCAGAATATAGAATTTTCTGATTTTCTGCGTACTAAACAGCTGAATGTTTTCGGAAAAACTGCTAATAGGATGCCCTAGTCTTACGCTTACAGGATTGAGCAAAGCTTCGGCGACTGACTTCCTCAGAAGAAAATTGGGTCATAAAATAACCGCAACAGCTATCCATGTTTAGGCGCCGATATCTCAGTCTGGATAACTTCAAAGAATGCAATTAAGTATGCATATTGTAGAAAATTTCTATTACATACAACAGCTAAATTTTTGAAGAAATCCCATTGATACGCGCTTGAATTTTGGCCGGAAAAGTGAATGCAATGAAATTCTGGATTTGGATGCGATTATTTGAAGCTCAGTAACTTTATAAGAGATGAGGGTGAGAGCCCGCTTCAAGCACCGTTAGATAGAGCATGAAAACAGCTTCGCGACAATATACTACATCCATTGTAAAGAAGAAGTATTGATGGAAAAAAGTTGCCCTGAAAAAGGCTTGGAAAATCGGCCATTTCTTTTGCATCAACCTAATAAATGTTCGATGCGGGCATTTTGTCTCCAAAAATTTCTTCTGAAAGAGGTCCATCGCCAAAGCATTGCTCATTTCTTAAGCGCTAGGGTAGGACATCTTGTTAACACATTTTGCAAGAAAACCTAATTGTACAGTGTACGGAAAATGGCACATTTACATAATTAGCGACTATCGGCGCTAGCAAAAATAGCCCCAAAGGGACAATTTGGAAATTTTCTTTTTTTTCCCGTTTTCGCAGAACTTTTTCGTTAAGCGCCTTTATTCCATCGTGTACTATTAATCTGTGGCTATAAAATAAACTATGCCAGCCACAACAGCAAATCTGGAACGGAGTTGCATTTGCCAAAAATGAGGTCCCAGAAAAAAGTCTCTGTTTTTGACCATGGTCTTCTTCCCTTTTAAGGTATCATTGCGAACGGGTGCGGTGCCCTAAATTGCGGGGGATTCGCTGCTTCTAAAACTTTCCAAAACACGCATTAATTGGCTCTAATCTAACAGAAGAATGGGATCATTCCAATACTTCGTTTCATTGCGTAGCCACTTTTATGAAAATGAAATCATCGAGGTATCAAAAAAGCATACATATTGCGCTGCTCAAGGGAAACATAAGGGCGAGCTGTATCATATTAGCATGATTCAAAGCAACAACATAAAATATCACAAAAGAATATCGAAAAGCTTTGTCATTCTTAGTATCTTCTCAAAGTGATGCAGACTCGAAATTGACCATAGTATAGCACATCACGCTATAAAAGCTTAAAAAACGATTTTCTGCCAACAAATTATGAAATATTCGGAACTGCATCAAAAGCTGAACGTTCACATCATATGAATGCATCACATGTATGCGTCAACATATCACATCAATAGTGAAGATTTGACGCTGATTGAAGATATCATGTCTCACACCACATTTCAGAAAAACCATGTCATAGGGACACGATCTAGAACATGACAGAGATCGAAACAGAGAAATTTTATAACGTTAAAAGCGGATTTCTTGCCGCTTAACAGGGCTCGGCATGAGGTGGCTTTCCGAATGCAAAAAAAAGAAGTTCCTCCTGAATTTCACAGAAATTGGCGAAGATTCTTTTGATCCTTATCTGAATCGACTAAAAAACCCTAAAAATCCAAAAGTCGACTAAAAAACCTGGATTTTATCGTGTTTCCTACCCGCAAAAACGATATTCCTTTTGCTTTTCTTCCCAGAAACGTTTTTCAGGTTGTTTATAAGCCCCCTGTGTCGAGCCCTGGCCCTCTCTTCCCTTTTTATGTAGAGAATATTTCTTGCTAATGTGTTTGAGAGCAGTTCCAAATGCGACCGTTTCGCAGCGGTGAACGTCGTAATCATGACAAAAAGTCTTCAAAAAGCTTAGAGATAAAGTCGATGCGCTAATTTATAGCATAACAAAAATGGACGTATCGGAAAACACTTTGTATAAAGATATTCAAACTTCTGCGAAACAGTCACATTTGATTGAATTGATCTCAAACACATTAGCAAAGAAATAATCTCCACATAAAAAAGGGAAAAGAGCGATTGTGTGCGATAAAAATTCCAGCCTTCAAAATTGTAAAATTCTCTTTCTTCTCTGTTTGCTTGGCTTTTGGTTGAATACGTAGTTATAGCAGACAGACAGCTTTTTGATGATCCTCACAATCTTTCTAAGTGCACATTTCAAAAGTTATCAGCTTTATGTTTCTTCAGCATAAGTTTGTACGCAGGTTGATGTTGAGCGTCAATGCCAGTACACTTTGTGTTTGAGGAGAGGTAAGAAAATCTGACCAGAATTCTGAGTCATTACGTCTTCATTGTGACTTGATGTTAGTCTATTTTCAAACGGAGACTCGCAGACGTGTGCAAATATCCAGAAGCCGTAAAGGAACTGCTCAGACCAGCAAAACATACAATAGTCTGTTTGCCTATTCTAGAAGCAGCGTTTCACTTCAGAAGTTTTTCCACGACGCTTTTGATTCTGAATTGCATATATGTTTATTCTATGTTCCATTGTTCGTTCTATATGTGTTCCACACGCATACGAGGGGCTTCAGATTTGCATCATACACATAATTTTCATCAGCTTCACCTGTATTTATACAATGCACATACTGTATGTTTGCATTTCATGCTTTGGCACTTTATCGCTAGGACAGCCTCGCCAAGCGCAGAAATCATCACTTTTGATTTTCTTCATTTTTATGCATCAATTTTTAAATGCACTAAGTTGTTTCTCTTAAAGCTAAGGTATGTATTACCTCACTTTCAAAAGTACAAGACGCATTTTTTCACCTTCAAGCAGTCCGAAAGTGCTGAAGGATTTCGCAAGTAGTCGGAAACAGAACTGATGCATGTTTCCCAGCGAATTTGAAGATAATTTTTCGAAAATAATTTTCCGGATGCAGTAAAAACTATTGCAGTCAGCAAACCTTTAGTAATTCAGTAGGTATCCCATAATTGTGCTCATATCATTAGTAAACGAAAAGACCGGAGATTAATAAGATTTTTTTTTTCAAAAACTATTTTGGGAAAGCATAACATACCGTAGTAGGATAGTAGGATCCCACAAATTTTACTCATTTGAAGATAGCAACTCGTACAACCACAAAATAAACTCTGGAATCTGCTAACAAGATTTATCATAGAATCGAAACAGCTGACCGCCGAATATTATTCGTCGAGTAGATTGGAAGTACAATGTAAGTGCACCATGTAACCTTTGCGATAAGTCTAGATTCTGTGGTTTTATTTTTGTGTTCCTCCAGCGCTTTTTGAGCTTTGGAAAAGAGCTTGGGGTCTTGAATTACGCAGATTTCCTCGTCCAAGCACCGTGTATAGACTATACTTGCTTTAGCATCTTTTTTCTTTTCCTCGTGACAGGTATTTTATCAGGTTACCCCAAGAGTGACTCCTTTTCTGATTAAATCAAGCTGTTTTCCCAGCACGTAGGGTATTACTCGATAGAGCGATGCAAGCTCAACAAAACGACCGCGAAAGCCATGTAAAATTTGGGGCCAAAAATCAAAATTTTCAACTACCCTAAAATCTCCTTCCATAAAATTCCTATAAACCTTCAACTTGGTCACTATACAGCAGACACATAATAGTTCCCAGAAATGAACATGGTGGAATTTTTCCGAGGCTCAAAATGAGAAATCAATCCAAAAATGCAAAAATGTCAATTTTTCGGGTTTTTATACTAAGCCTATTATTTCTCAATTATCCAAGCGCATGTAGAGGTAAAATATCATGGTTATACTTATTCTGGCCTGTATGCAATGATATGTATCTACTGCACGATGATCATTCGAAGTCCGTAGAACTTTTTTTGCATCTAATTTTTAGGTGATAAAATAATTTTCGATTTTGGCTCCAAACTTTACTTGGACCACTAGTCAGGCAGCCATATTTAAGGCTTGCTTGGCTCTGTCGTATAATGCTCCAGGTCTGCTAGGAAACAAAACGGCCTGATTTATTTAGATAAAGAGCTTAGATTTGGGACAATTTAATGAAAGCTCGGTTACTTTGTGTCTAAATCTTTTTGGCAGCTAACTTTTTTTTATATCTGACAACATAATGACACTCACGCTTACCACAAAGCCTTGTGAAGTGGAGGAAATTGGGAGAACTGAAAATTTGCAAAGAGTGTGAGCGCTACAAGTGGCAACAAATCTAGTTCTACGCAAAAATGTGGTATATGGTGATTGCAAGATATGAGCTGCCTTATCTACTCCACTGTAAGCATCTTTCGTTACGCAACGAGGTTTTGTACGATTTGATTTGGAGCACTTATGGTATCGCTGTAACGCTGTCTGCTCCCTCACCAGCAAGCAAACACTTTGCAGTAGCCTGTCTCGCAAGCCGTTTCAAAAAACGCTATTGCAAACTGTTCTGATGCGATGCTTCGATATGTCGCTAGATGAGCAAACAAATTGGACAAAGCCCTGAGTCGGCTGTGGCAATGCGGAAAAGCTGAGAAAACGCGACACAATAGCGTTGAGTACACAAACTACATGGAGAAGTAATTTCCGCTGCAGCAAGTGCGAAATTGAAGGCTTTTGTGACGTTGCAACGATTAGATCAGCAATCATGAACGATTGAATGGCACTGTACGATTCAGGCAAGGTTCTACGTATTTTTGAAAAACTCTGGGAATATAAGCGATATGAAAGGCATATATAGCATATTCAAAGTCTTCTAAGGTTTTCTTGTAGCTGTGTTTTAAAGGAGATTTTATAACCATATTGTTAGTGAGGCGGCGTCGGGTTGCGCTCGTGCAGTCGTCGTGGCGCAGTGTTGATGCCTTAGGCCTTAGGCTCTGAGCATATCTCACGCGACTTCAATCGCCAGCGATCTGGCATTTTGCCAGATGTCTTCAAAATCAATACTGGCAAACCCAAATGCACAATAACTTTCGTAGGTTGATAAATTGCCCTATCTTCCATGCATTCAGGAATCCCTTACGATGAATTGTGAACAATTGGAGTACCGCCAAATCGCGTCGCGACTGAAATCGCGCGAGGTATGCCCATGGTACCGGAACCTGCGTGGATGCGCCCCATATTGGTCGGTCGCCGTTCTGGCACGGCGCCAAACCTCTGGCATCGCCTAGACGCGGGCAAGTCTGAGCGCTACTCAGAGGCTCTATACGAAGATGCGGACCTTGTGACCTAAAAAATGGTTTCTGCAGACGCGTATAGGGCCGGGCAAGCATACGCGATTTCGTCGCCTCGTGCTCAAAACAAGACAACTGTTACGAGTTCATTGCAGGCTGATCATCTTGCATTTCGGTTGTGATAGTTAGTCGCAAGTAGTCGTGTCAAAAACTATCACAATCGAAATGCAAGATGATCTGCATGCAAAAAACTCATAGTAGTTGCCTTGTTGGGTGAATCGCGAGGCGATGAAACGCGTGATGTATGGCCCGGCCTTATGAGGCCTTTCTGCATACAAGAGCAAGCTTCCATATTACCTCTGTAGCTTGAGAAATTATTAGTGGTGAATAAATCAGGACTGATAGCAGTACACGATACATTTCGAGCATAAAACCCTGACGGCGTTTTTCTCTTCTGACTATTCCATATCTACTAACCTTACGCGATGCGATGCTCAAAAATATCTTGAAATTTTGACTTTTACCAGGGCTTCGATATTGAAAGCTGTTTTGAGTGTTGAAGAAATGCAAGATGTGCTTACTATACAAAAAGGCTATTTGTTCTTATAAAACTCTGAGAAATCAAATTGAGAGGTGGCTAAATTTGCCTTCATTGTCCTTTGAAAAATTTTGGAGGTACGCCAGCTACACGATAACACTTTACAGGCTAGTAGAGACGGCCTTATTCTCCGAAATTCTTCTTGTGAAGTACGATCCAGGACTTAAAGGATAAACCTGGGTCAAACGTAGGTTTCTTGACGCTACGCAAAGTTTTGTCTTGGCGCACCATGTGGTCCTATTTTTCGGCGTGGTAGAGAATAAACAGATCCTTTGTTTTATTATACTTAATATGAAGTATCTTTGATTGAGATGTGATTTTCAAAGGGTCATGATACCTCACATACGCTATGTAATTTCGCTCTTTATGTACCTTTCACACAATTATCGTTACCCTTTTTTCAAATAACAGCAGTGTTTTTTGATACCTACAACAATTAACAACGTGTGGGTGTTTCCATGTGACGTAGACGACTGGAAGTATTCCAAATAGTCAACTAGTTTTCTGACTTGCACACGCTCGAGGTGATGTCAGAGGCGCCGGAAAACATTTAGTGGGATATTTATCCGATCTGATTATGGGAGATAGGCGTTCAGATGAGACGACCGTATGACATCAAAATCTACCCTATTGGAATTTTTGCAGTAGAAGAAGGAGAGAGGCTATTTCTTGTAGATTTTTACTGATTGCACCTTCATGCTGGAGAAATCTTTGGTGACACAGTATTCAGCTCTTCTGCAATCTAAGCAATCCTACGAAAATTTTGAATTTGAATAGTCACGGGATATCCTTGATAGAAGTGCTCACGTGAGTAGAAATATGCAATCCATAATGAAAAGATGAGAAGTTAGAATATGATTGCCAAAAAGGTACAAAACCTCTCAACAATTTTTGTATTTGTTTTTGGCATTATCCTGTTTCGGGGCTGAGAACTATACAAGTAGTACTTGGTGCCTCTCATCAGTCGTTCCCAAGAAGCTTCAAAAATTTTGGAAAAGAGAAAGTTACAGAATTTGAGCGGAAAGCAAGGCGATAAACGCTGAAGTGAAATTAAGTGAAACTGGCACATTGTTGGGGTGTACGAATTCGTAATTACTATAATTCGTAACATAAGACATGCAGTTCTCATATATATTGTCTTACATAATGTGTTTATGTTTATGTTTGTTCACTTGTTTACATATTTAATTATCATTTACTTATCTATCGTGCAGTTAATAGTTCATATCTGTACTTCTTCAACTTAATGTAACGTGGACCTTTTCGTACATATTGGCTCATAAGTTCCAGTTGCCATAACTAATGCTTAGGCAGCCACACCTATAATAACTTTCATGCCGAAAGCACTTGAAGACCTTGGGTCTCCTCTTGCTGTTAATGCTAGAGGATGGCTGGCATGGCAGAATTAATATCGAGAAATGTTTGTGAAGAGAAGTTCATGCTGTTTCATGTTTCCATGCTGCATTTTTAACTTTCTCCTTCATGTGGAAAATATTAAGGCATAGAATGTGCAAAAAAGTGAGTACTAACGAACCTTCGAACTAGAAGCGGAAGTAATTGCGTGCAAAAATATTTTTTTTCGTTTCATTATGTTAGTTTTTGAGTATTGCATCAAAATTGCTAAAAGTTCACCTAAAAGTGGTTGAAACAATAACGTTCCAAGCAGTGTTTTTTTTATTTCTTCTCGTAAATTGTTCTATTGTAATTTACAGAAGTGCTGCATTCTACTATGCATGTTGGTAATTTAATGCGAAAATATAATCGAACTTCGTAAAGTGTCGAAAGCCACAACTTCCAAACATCGAGATCATCAGGATCGAAACAATATCTCATTGTAAGCCGTTAGATTTAAACAAAAAGACTGACTTTTTTTGAAGCTTTCAACTTTTTTGAGGACCAAATCTTGAAAAATTACTGTTTGAATTAATCGTGACATGGTCTTGAGTGTAGATTTGATAAAAAAGATATAATGGAAGAGAATGGCACTTCTTTCAACAAGAAACGCGCCATCGTACTAACTAAAGAGTACGAAGGATATACCAAAATTTAAACATCAAAGAGCAAACTGTAATCCTTTCATGGGTTCAAAACTTTTCGAGAAACCGTTTGACACTCAAGCCTCATTGACTTGCGGATTCACTCATCGAGCGGATAATCGCATGTAAAACGGCGCCATCGCAGCACTATCAGGAGTGATAACGTCGGGCGATTACCCGGGGCTTTTTTCGCAATTTCATGTCATACAGCATGGAGCGATGCCCCTTGCGATTAACATAACCAGACTGGTAGTCGCGTATAAAAACATAGATAACTCTCGAAGGGTTAATTCCCCTGTATATTGACATATGTGGATCTCTTCAACGCCGCAGGACTATAGATAGGTCTCGCTTGCACCTGTAAGGAGAGATTCATTGTCTGGAGTTCCTTGCGCGAAATCTGACACCTTTAGTGTCGTGACTAAGCCAAAATGAAGAAGCTTCGCGGTACAGTCATCGCACGGTCTCTCACTCTGCCGAATGACGTCACTCTTCGATATTTTCCAATCTCTTCCATATATTCATGCTTTTTATGAGAAATTCTGAAACACCGCGCCATTTTCGACAAAGCATGCTTTACAATAGAAGCACCCTACAGAACATTTCATGTTCCTTCAACACTATCGCGTTCTGCGACTCCTCGCTTTGGCTACTCTCTGAGCTGGCAATATTTACTTTTCTTGAACACTAAACACCTGTTCCGTTATAAAAGCACCTCATGGATGTGCTTCCTTTCAGTTCCGATTTATGCTTCTACGATGCTAAGTTTCATTTACTTACACTGGATGAGTTTTTTGATGTTCAACTTTTTTTTGTTAGCAGAGCACTTAAGGTGCGGAGAACCTATAGGACATGGAACTCTTCTTTTGAACCTCCTGTCTTTCCATCAGTAATGTTTAGATATTGATAGTCCACCAGTTCTTCTAATTTTTAAATTTCTTTCACGAAAGTAAAAATTAAAGATAATAAAGGGCAAATGACTATTAAAAATTTTTATAATGAAGTCCACAAAACATATTTCCACTCAGTTCTGCAGGAGCACCAAACTCTAAGAATTTCTTCAGCTTATCAGCACCTTCGTTTGTGTCAAAACTGTAAAGAGTTCTGTAACAGGAAGTGGAAGGAAATTCAGTCATTGCTCTCGAGGAACTGCAATTTCAAAAAGAAGGAGCGATTGTTGATTTCCAGTTCAACTAGATATTCAAGAAAAAAGTGTCTCCAAGTGGTCCATATCAACTTATTTCAAGTCACTTATATACATCTATTTTTCAACGTAAACAGTGGCCAGAATCGTATAATATATCAGGTACCTTCCGCAGAAGAGTTTACGCAGATATTCTTTTCTTCGGGACATTCCATGCTGATTTGTCCCTCCAAATTAGAAGGGAAACTTCATTTCGCTATGACTTCCTCCACCTTAGTTTTTCGCTGATTTAAAAAAAAGATTTGCACTCCATGTTGCTCTTCTACTGCGCTACCGTAATTTGCGGCGCGGTAAGTAGCTCGCAGCGATAAGAATCTTGATGTAAGATACGGTACTAGGAAACTCGTTTTAGTCAGCTGCGTACAACTCTTTTGCGCAAAGAAAATATCCATTTTATAGCACCAAGGATACCTCAAAATAGCTGGTAAATTTTTCAAGTAGCGATTACGTGCAATTCCTATTTTGCAGAATGGAGGGTGGTGCTTATGTTAGAAAGGTGGTTGCAGAAAACCTCAGGGAAAGGGAGCCACGCAACAGTCCCAAGTAGGGCTTGACTCTGAAGACACCTTCAAGAACTTTTGTGCTCTTGAATTCCTCTCAAAAATCTTGAAAAGGCATCAGTCGCTCCCAAAAAACGAGACATTGTGCATTGAGCAGGCAAAATCTGTAAATTTGCATAAGCTAAAGTTCAGTCGTGCTATGCAGTGCTATGTATGATGTCAAACTTATGAAGTTTGCACAAAATACTCAGTGCGAACTAGATTTTCTATGACTCAGCGATAAAAGAAAAAGAGTTTATTGTTTTAGCCACACAGCCGACAATAGTATTGATATCCATTCGTTATAAATTGTAGGAACTGCAATTCAACGATTTCACACATCATTGATCCAAATGCTTAATCATTTATATGTTTCTACAATTTATCATTTTGTAGTTGGTCGCAGGGTTGATATCTTTGTCATAGTCGCTGCCACTCTTACCCAGGTCTTCGGTTTAGCAAAAGTACTTTCCTTCAACCCAGACGAAAATTTTGTGAGAGGTTGCTGTTGTTCTTGGCGTTTTCATTTGAGGGTGTGCCATAGTCCGTTACCAACAACTATACGTATGTGAGTATAGAACACTTCAACTGCCATATAAATTATCATCACGTATCTAAGGCTACCGAAGAATTCTGCTATCAATTCATGTCTCCCGGTAAACGGCTTGATACTTCTAGGGTTAGTGATTTACACTGATGCTGCTAGGCTGTTTGCGCCTTGAACATACTTTTTGTCTTAATAGGAGAAAACAGACATCAGATCGCGAGTTTACCTCAGGGATTGCAATCTGTGACATCCTAGAGGAGATCAAGTTTGATTTGGATGAAAATTTTGGTTTTTCTAACTTGTATCACCATGCGGCGGGTCGTTAAATATGACGTAACACAATAGTGGTATATCCAAGCCTTTGAAACAATTGTTCACACAAATCCCACACAGTTAGGCAACAACTGTGATCGATATACCGTTTGAAAAGCAACATTCATAGAGCAGTTTCGTACAATATTTGTATCTAAATAGGCGGTACATGGAAGATCATTTTCTGACCAGGGTGTATCCTATATATCTTTTTGTGTTTCTGACCTCACAACAACTCCAGCAATGTGCAGTTTGGACCTATAAAAAAGTAAGGCCAAAGTGACTACTACGTTTTTACCCTCAAACTCGTCTAAATAGCAGCTTGCAAAAAGTGGTAGCTTTGAATATCGAATGCTTAGTTCGCCTTTCAAAGAGAGGGAAAGTTACGTGAATTTGTCTTTGAATATTCCAATAATGGAGATAACTTTTTGATCTGCTGCTCCTTGTATCCCTTCCTAGTTTCTATACTCGTATTGTATTCTTTGAAAAGGAACATACTGTTTTCAACCGCTACAGTAGCTCAGAGGCACTTCAAAAGTTCTTGTATCTGTACCATAAGCATAAGTAGAAGTAGATATGTCATATGTATAATAACTTACTAAGAAAATCGTATTGAGAAATCTGGTAAACACATGCCATGTATATGCAGTTCATTTGAATCAAAAAATTTCATTGACATTGATCATTGGTCACTTTGCTTGAACAGAATTATTCAAATGCTATCATATGCTGTCTACTGCACCTGTAGTGAAAAGGGGGCTCATTCTCACTTAAAATCATTATTTTGAAATGGTTGCGTTTTCTTAAAAGGAGCTTGCCAACAGATCTTCTTAGAAAATGTTTTCTGAGAAAACACTTTTGGTTATGGTAAAGATAATGATGAAAAAATGATGGTAGAGTAACAATGAATTTTTAGTGATAAACTTTCAAATAAAAATGCTTCCAAATCAAGAAATTGTAATCTCTTATTTTGTGACCGAATATTGAAAACAGCCTCGAAAAATCACGGTGTCGTTACGCCTCGGACAGAGTTCGCGATTTGATCGTCGCGATTCAATCGCGACAAGACAACTGTCACGAGTTCATTGCATACCGATCAGCCATTTCGGTTGCGATACTTTTCCAGCACGAAGTTTTTGAATGTAAAATGAAGATGAATGGAAATCGCTGCGATCAAATTGCGTGAGCTCTGTCCGAGACCTTTAGATTGGGTACAAAGCTAATCTGTTAAAAACTTCTTTTCTGTGTTGATGTCTTTTTGTGAACTTTCTTTCTTCTATGACTCTATGTCAGTCTTTGTGAGGCTCGGTCTCAATCATCGCGACTGAGTTAGCAGTCCCGCCTATATCCGGTTTTCCCATGAATCTCCCCTAATTGGTACGTTGTTGAGCTAATAATGCAAGTGATATCGTTTTAATGCTAAATTACTGTGTTCCAGAAAGTATAAAGAAAACGAAAAGAAATGGTGTATTATCATTTTAGAAAAAAATTATGGCAATGGGATCGCTTACTTCAATCTGTCTTTCGATGATGTTGTTGGCATGCCTGGCCGGTGCGTGTCACAGTGAGTCACTAGCCGATTCACCAATCCCTCAGCTCTTCACACTAACCGTCAACTTCTTCTTTCCTTTTCCTTACCCTCATCCAAATCACTCTAGTTTGACAGCTGAGTGAAGAGCTCAGAGTTGTGCGGTGGGTAGTGTTAGGTAGTGGCTTATTATGTTATTTATGTTAGCTTCTCAGATGCTAGGAAAATCAAGGTCACTAAAATTTTGCAGATCTACCAGCAATGCAGTTTTTGGGTCCGAGAGCGTACATACTTCAACAACGTATGGAGTGCAAAGGCGGCAAAGTTTACGACATTGACAACGTCCAGGTAGGCACATAAGAGCTAGTCCTGGCCTAAGCTCCTCATGTCTATGAAGGGGAAACTGGGGAGCGGTAAGTAAGGCGCACATAGGTGCGCAGCAGTAACACCTCTCAATTACCCCTAGAGGCAGCTTCGATTTGCGATTTTGAGTTTGGAATATACCTTGAACCTAATGAATGTTCTCATAATGCTAGAGGGGTACAATTTCGGCCCTTACGGACCCGGCTAAAAAATAGGAAAAAACTTCCAAATAGCAAGACAGTCAGACCGCCACCTTTCAGAAAAATGTCTATGACTTGTTAGTGTATTAGCTGATAAATTCTGGAAAAATTCGCGCCTTGTAACAATATGACGGAAATTGAGATACTTATTTCCTACTTTATCTGTTTAGGATGTCGAGCAGTGCAGAGAGGCGTGTCGACAGTTTGATTGCGCTGCTGTCAACCTCTTACAATTGGGTGAATTCGCGTTTAAATGCGAGATTCTCAACAGCGTATATGGAATGCAACCCGCCACTGGGGCTGCTTGCTACTATGCCTCTGATGCAATGGGTGCTTATGGTCTTGGCGGTTACGGCGGCTATGGTGGTTACTTCGGACGAAGATAGGTTGAGATTTGTGTGTTGTACATAAAGCTGTTACTGTGACCAAGAGAGCTAATTGTAGATGTTGTTGATAATGAATGATGTATGTATTTAATTTGTTATTTGATAACAATTGCCATTCATTTGAACATATTTTATACTTTTTTCTAATGCTTAGCTCTCAGTGTGGTTTTTCGAACATGTTTGTCGAAATAAATAAATGTACACACATCACTCTACTCTACTCTCACCTCTCATTGCAGAGTACTGTACACCAGCTGGCTTACCCGGCTCCATCCGGCCCTATCAATAATTGTGACGACATTCTTACATATTTCTGTGCAACCTGTCCTTCTCTTCTTTTATACGCAAAATTTCTGCCCCCACTACATTTTCGTAATCAACATGCTCACTTTCTCCGGGTAGAAGACGAACACGTCAATTGGGCAACGCCTCCGCGTGTTGCTGGTCCTTTCGTTCTACTGTTGTGCATCGTTTTACGACCAGTAGTCCGCGGAGGTGGTGCCTAATCGAGGTGTTCGTTCCGCTATCCACTTACCCCTTTACACCAGCTCCCAGCTTTTTAGGCCAAAATTATGGAATGATTGCAATGGGTAATTCTCCAAATTAATGTCTATCACCATACTCACTTACCTCACCCCCCCCCCCCCCTTACCCTATGCCAGTTCAGAGCCCTGTATTTTGCAATTTGCAAAAAAATTTAATAAAGTTAATGAAGGTGGTCGATACGCAATCAGCATGCTCACTTACTCCCTGCGCCAACGTAGTCAAATTTTGCAGATAAATAAAATCGATTATCGATAACGAAAAGCCTACAACATCCGCCCCGCCCCGATGTGTATATTTGCATACTATGGTTCGGATAGGCTCCGGAATGGAACCTTCTATTGGAACATACATCTTATATATAAAGCTGAATGTCTGTTTGTATGTCTGTATGTCTGTATGTATGTCTGTCTGTCTGTCTGTCTGTCTGTCTGTACGTATGTTCCGAATAGAAAATTCCATTTCTGAACCGATCGGGACCAAACTTAGCACACATACACTTCGGGCCCCGGCGGGTGTCATAGGCTACTTTTCGTCATTGATCGATATCGATTTTATCGATTTTTTGCAAAATTTGAGCTACAGGGCTGGGAGTTGGCACGGGGGGTAATCGAGCATGCTGATCACCCCCGTGGGGTGATCAGCATGCTCGATTACACCCCTCTGCCAAATTCCAGCCCCCTAGCTCAAATTTTGCAAAAAATCGATAAAATCGACATCGATCGATAACGAAAAGTGGACTGTGACACCCGCCGGGTCCCGAAGTGTATGTGTGCCAAGTTTGGTCCGGATCGGTTGAGAAATGGAATTTTCTATTCGGAACATACGGCGGAGCCGGGTAAGCCAGCTAGTTTCTGCTGTATTTTCAAAATGTCTGTGCTTGGTAGAAGTGCCTTTTACGATGTTAGGCCGGTGTTTTCAGTAATATTTTGCTACATACATAAAATGTATACAGATTAATTACAGACAAACAGTTTAGTTCATGTTGTGTAGTGTTATTCTGCCAGCCAGGTCTTTGTGGTCGGTTTTTACTGTTGACCTTACGTTTCGACAAATGCCGCCTTTTTCGGAATGACAAGAAAATGCGGTTATATCACCTGTTAGTATTTGTTAATTATACGACCAACGTCTCATCAACCTTCCGTCGTTTGATTTTTGTCGAGGCGCAGCGTACCCAGAAACAATCCAAAACGGATTCGCCAACCTCTGGTCCACCGCGGACTCAGTAATCCGCACGAATGTGACGGACATCACTGAAGTTGTTCAGTGAATCATGAACTATATATATGCTGCAGTTCTAGGTTACATAATGACGTAAAGGGCGATATCAACCGTTATTGTCACACGTTCATTTTTGTTGATCCAGCCCGGATTTTTCGTGTAGGCCTCCAATTTTCGTGCCGAAATTTCATCCTCGTGCGCCAGAATTGTACACTTCATATCAATATCCCTGGCATTGGTGCCTCGATCCTATATTTTACAAACGGTGATTTCACGTCTTTTGTTAGCCAAGTGTTCATTCATTCACATTTAGACCGTTCCCGTCTCTCTTTACACATAGTTCCACTCAGGCATTCCAGCTGATAAACTGTACTTCGATGGCGCAATCACCTATTTTCGTAAGGGCGACGACGCATTTTTCTGATTTGCAATCTCCTCATACAATCTATTCCCAATCGACAGATTTGTGATTTTTATTACTGGGAATGTTGACCAGCATTACCTATCTGTGTGCTCGTATTCTGCATCGGTTTACTGCCTTACTAGAACTATCGGAGGTAAGTGGCAAGAGGGATCTTGTTGTCATTGTTGTTGCTTCGCATAGGACCAGAGTTTGCGAGTCGTCTAAATGTGCTGTCGAGACCGCGCAGTAGTGTATAGTCATTGCTGCCAGCAATTTCCGATGCCAGTTGTTGCGATTCGAGTCTCTCTTTTCATCCGTGCACGCTTCTATAGTGGTCTTGTACATGTTGTGAATGATGGAACGTTTTAAAACTGTAAGACGCGTAATAGTGCTTGGATATGTACGTTTTTAGGGTTTTTCTTTCGATACCATTTGATTCAGACAGTACCGTCAGACAAATCTGATTGGATGTCTAGAAAAAAGCACCATTGCTTGTAAATCAGAAGAATGCATCATGTGAGGAGGAACGGGAAGAAGCCCTAGTGTTAAATATTAGACGGGAAGTCCAAAATTTCAGAAAGCTATCTCAGTATAGGGTACAATCTTATCTTCTACAATCTTATAGGTACCTTGTCTAGATACGAAACTACACAGAAGAACGCAAGAACATGTATGAGCTTTTAGAAACAAAGTATAAAAATCCTTTAGATGGATCCAAGACCAACGCTAATAATATTTTTTTCAATTCAAGTTTTCTGCTTGAAACAATGCTCTGAGGGCTTCCGTTGGCCTTGGCAAAATGAAACATGCACAAAAAGAGGCAACTCTCTGTAGCTAAATTTATAAGAAATTTTGAAAGAGGATTACCCAAGCTAACAGAAACAGCTATTACATTGCACAGTTTCCTAGGATAGAATAGCTATAAAAAGCAGGAGAATCTTTTAACAACATTTAAGTCTATAACCCATCTGCTGCCTAGGTATTGAATAAAGGCTACCCAATAGTTCCGGTGATATCCCGCCTGCATAAAACTGTGGTTGATCCGAAGTGTTCAGAACGATATTTCTCAAATTGATTGTTCCAGCTGCAAAATTCTGAATAACTCTCGAAGCCACAAATAAAATTTTCAGTTCTACAAATCAAGTAGAAACCTATGAATATGGATTATTCTATGTAAAGACGAATCATTACACACTAGACGCCGCTGCTCCAGATATGGTTACTAAAGAGTACATACTAAGGAGTACATACACCTAGTACATATGTAGAGCATGAGGTAACAGATTCACAGAAAATCAATCTACTCAGAAGTAATGGAAAGTGGTGTTGGCATGAAGGTCTCAGGGAAATCTTTCACGAAAGATGCTACGATAATCATTTCATTTCCAATTTCATTAGATACGCTCGGGGTGTTCCATAGAGAAAAAAACAAACAATGAAAGTTGTTAGTTTTACACTATACACGAATAGCAACAGAACATCATATGCTTCAAGCCCAGACTTCATTCAAACTAAAGAAAAAACGACTTAGCTTGCAAGAAGATTGGTGGATATTACAAATGTCAATAATGAGTTATATTCACAGAGATGGTACCCATGCACCCGCGTTAGCCAGCAAACGATCTTAAAGAATTCAAACAAGCAAACGACGGCGAGTAAGCACCCACCCCCCTGCTGAAGGGAGCTCAAAACTCCATGAGCATTGCTACATGTGCGAAACAGAATACTGTTACGTAACTGCACGTCGAATCTATGAATCTAAACAAATTGTAATTCAAGGAGGTAATACCCATATGCCCCTTCGTTTGCTAGCCACGATCTCAAAAGATTTCCAAGAAACAAACCGGAGCTTATAGCCCAACCACTCTGCCGAGGAGAACCCACTCCGACAAGTAAGCAACAAGCATAGCATGATCTTCAAGTAATCAAAGCAAGCAAAGTGTGCGAATCAGACTAGGACATAGATGTGACCCAGGCTTGAACCACATGGTGGTGAGAAAAATGTTAATAAAAAGCTCCCGCATGCCATGCGCTGGAAGCTTTGAAAGGACCATCTATAAAAAGATCTTCGGTTGGTTGGATAGTAAGTAAATCCTTCCATCAGAACAACGCGGACTCCTTCCTAGGTGCTCCGCCACCCACAACTTTACTTACCGATTCGCTCTTTAACGGAAGTACAGCCCTCACTGAGTCTAAGCCGTAGACTCAATTTACCATTTCTCCAAGGCATTTATAAGGCGAAGCACAGGACACTTCTTTAAGCTTGAAAACTACGTTATCAAAGGGCGTCTTCTTTCTTGGCCATAATCTTATCTAATTGAAAGAAGTATGACAGTTCGTGTGGGGAGGATGTATTAACGTTATTATCGTTAACGTTGTAGTAGTGGAGTCCCACAAGGGGGCGTTTTTTCTCCTCTTCTATTTTTGGTTTACGATGCTGTGCTCCCCACTCTCTTGGAGAATCTTCCTGATATAAGTACAAATCTTTGCTGATGACATCAAATATATCACTGCTATGGCGTAATCAACAACATATTGCCTTCGATGCACACTCGTCTTCTATCCAAAGGATGATCTTGTGAACTAGATATTAAATTCCCTGTAGATCTTACCGAGGCCACTGTCATGCAATTAGAGGAATTTTCTTGTCGCACTTATAACTAAGACGGTGTTGATCTAGAGTCCTCCAATCTCACGAGACTTGGGCGTAATGTCCAGTAACATTCTCACTTTTTCCACCCCTATAGACTATATACTAATGACATACTATAAGATCGTATCGAGGGCCCATTTGAATCTACACATTCGGCTGCGAAGGCGGTCGCGTCGCGCGCAGCCTTTGTCATCGGGTTACGCTTGTCACTCGGTTGGAATGTAGTCATCGTGCTTTACGTTGCATGGACTGACAGAAACACTCTGCTATCATCCAAAATGGACTTAACTCACCCTGGACTTAGAATGGAGTTGATGGACTGGACTTAAAATCATATCCAAACTGGCATGTGATCCGACTAGTTGCTTTTAATTGCGTGGCAAGCGGAAAAATGATTGATGCTTTTGAGTGAATGTATCAAGAGGCGCGATTATTGCCAGATGGAATCAATCACGATGTTCTGTCAGCCATTCAGATTTCTAACAAGATATGTACAGTCTTTTTCAACACGCAGGATGCGAGACATTTCAAGCGGAACAGCGCGTACGGACCGCCACTGGCTCAGCGAGACAGTTTAGAATGAACAGACGCAGACTGCAAAACGGCGAGCGTCGTTGCGAAGCGGACTCCCGCCAGTCCGATATCCGCCTACAGTCTGCCTCAATCCTAACCAGGCCAAAATTGGCATGGCGGAAGTCCGCGCCGCGAGGGTTTCGCGCCACTTCTGCGGCTAGCTAGTCTGCTCCCTCCTCAATCTCATCGCTCTCTGCGACAGCGCGCATATCAGCGCAGACCCCTAGCGCTGCGAGCGCGCAAATTCAGCCGACGGTTCGGCCTGATCTCGATTGGGGCAGACTGTAAATTGAGTTGAAACTTACTATACAGGGCTTATCAATGGAAATGTCCGGAGCACCAGAAACTCCACACCCGCGCTGGACTTTGCGCCTCTTCCGCAAAACATGCTCTCTTATCACTTACAATCAAATGAGGCTCCACTTTTCCCACGCTCGCCCTGAGAAATTACTCAGAGAGCATGTTCCGCGGAAGAGACGCGGAGTCCTGCGAGGAAATGGAGACGCCGGTGTATCCTACACTTCAATTGATAAGCCCTGTATGATCGTTTTATAGGTTGCTCAGTCTTGAAAACCCCGAAATAAATTCAAAAGATAGGGGTCAAACAGCCGTGAAAATGGAAATAATGGCGTTTTCGTGACTATTACAATCAGTTTTCCACCAAACGCCGTCAAACTGAGCAAGTGGCATAGTCGTCCTCATAGTCGGCTCAGTGGACGAGTTCGAATTCAAACTGGAGCAGGCCGATCGCGGCAGAGCGCGGCACTCGAATCCTCAGTTCGGAACTACGCATATTCCTTTTTGGTTTTTTAACCTGTTGCTTGTTGATTTATGTACTATTCCAATATTTCTAGTCAGATTTGCGTTTCGTTACTGATGAGTGTTGTTTCGCGCAGTTAAGCTCGGTTTTTGTTTAGGTGATTTCATTTAAGCTTCTAAAAACGATGCAGATGGAAATTTTTGTGACATTGATCACTAAAACAACACTTCTGCACGTGTCAGTTACAAAAGAAAAAGATCTGCAGCAGAGGTTTCCCATCTGTATTATTTCTGTAATAAGCAACGAGCACAGCAGTACAAAACAATGCTCAACAGCAACAAAATAGTATTTTGAAAACGAGCATACTTATAACACGAAGATTAACAAACAACTACAGTAAAAGAATCATAAAGAAACATGCGCAAAAACTGAACTGAGGGTTCAGGTGTCGCGCTCCTCCGTCACTGGCCTGCTCTTGTTCGAATTCGAATCCATCCACTGACCGACTAGTGGGGTGAGGACGAATAGCTTCAGATACCAAGTAAGTTAATGCACTTTGTCTGGTACTCTTGAAAACACTCTTAGCCTAAATTGCGCTTTTACACTGGTGACCTCTGGAGAAATCGCTCTTCTTGACCGTCTCCTCTGAGTCATGCAACTCGATGTACTCACACAAAGGTTACGAAAGCGTTGCTTGCTGGCTTCAATTTTTAGTGTAATTTTCAGAATTTGTGCATTGAGTCCTAAGCAAAATTAGCAATGCTTAATCACCAATTTTGTATGTGCGTGCATTTTATGAAAAGCTGCTAATTAATCAAATTCAGCTTCATTTCCACTATGGCACACACTTGATATTCTTGATCCGCTTGATCCTCTTCATGCAAAATGCGCGCTCACTGAATTCTCATTTGACGCGTTTAGGTAATATAGAAAATCGTTTGGTAGCGTAAATTCGCTCGTACGCGACGCAGAATGACAAATAAGTGAGCGCGTTTTGCGCGAAGCGGATCATGAGGATCAAGGTATGGCGCGTTCCTATATAGCAAAAATTTAGGAGAGAAAAAGCGTGAAGAATCACAGGTAGGCTTTGTGATAAAAGTAAAGTCTTTTGCAGAAGACATGCTGATTCTCGTTCCAAGGTTGTGCTGAGGCATAACGTTCAGCTGGTGTTACTCGTTAAATTGCTTCAGCTATCTCTCTGGAAATAAATATTTATTCAGTTTTTTGTGTTTGAAAACTGTGACGGATGCTTGTGTCGAAAATTTCTACCATCTTACAAAAGGCGAATATGTTTGTGGCTCCCGTTACAACACTTTGGATGACACGAGTGACAGTGATTTTCATCGATTGCTGCACAAACTTCCAAATATTTCGATGTGTAAAACTCTTTATTACCAGTTTTCTTTAGGGTTTGTTAGTAGTTTCTAAAAGAGCATGTCGCTTCATAAGTATGATATTAACTCACCATTAAATCATAGCATTTGGCTGATTATCTTGTTTTATTCGATGATAATGATGTTTACCTAAGAATGGGTCGCGGAATTTTTGAAAGTTACTTATAAGGGTTATAAAAATATGCAAGTGACTTGTTTAAACTTGCAAATAATTAGGATAATTTTTAAAATCTTGTATAAATACTTGTATAATATAATATAAATTGTATAAATATCTTATATAATAAATAATTGTATAAATTAGAAACTATTGACGTTTCTCAATACAGATCCACATTCCATTGTGGAGGCAGAGAAAAGAGGCAGGTCCTTAGTGATCTACGGTGTCGATGAAGTGAGTGATGATGCTGCTCCCTCTGAGAAGCAAAAGCATACTGAGACAGCTGTCTCAAAAATACTCGATCTCCTTGAGGTGGAAGCCCGCCCAACGGAGGTGTACCGCATGGGCTCCTCCACCTCAGGGAGACCTAGACTTATTAAATGTGTTTTGCCCTCGCGGCGCTTTGTCTTCAAGGCCTTACGGAACGCTCCGAGGCTACGCTCCTCAGACGGTCACAACCAAATCTTCATAAGAAGGTCGATGACCCGAGAGGAACGGGCTAGAGACAGAGAATTGCGAAGAAAAGCACATGAAATGAATCTAGAACATAATGGCGTGAAAATGTATGTGGTGTATAGAAATGAGATAGTTAAGGCCTCTGACATACCAAAAATAAAAGCTTCGCTTTCAAAAAACTGAAGATGTTTGCTCCAGATAAACTTTTATGCCTTTTGTTTAATGCCAGAAGCCTTACTAACAAACTCCTTGAGCTGCATCACCTCCTTTTTTGTACGAAGCCTGCTATAGTGTTTATTACTGAGAGTTGGTTAACATCGAATGTTTCTGATAATGAAGTGATTTCTGGCTTGCCATACTCTATTCTACGCAGTGATCGATCCCACAAAAAAGGCGGTGGTGTTTGTGTTCTTATTCATACTGAATTACTGTATGAGATTTGTCGCACTGACCTTGATTCCCAATCCACCTACAACATTGTAGCATTTGATGTTATGTTCGAATTCCCCATTAAGTATCGATTTGTATTAATCTACCGACCTCCTAATGCCACTACACAAGATGATGATGAACTACGCTCTATCTTATCTCGACTCGCATCTGACAACACGAAAACCATAGTATTAGGTGATATCAACTTGAGCGGTGTAGACTGGAAAATGAAGAAAACTAAAACGTTTTGCTCCCGTAAATACCTAGACTTGTTTGATTCTCTTGAGATGAAGCAAGTAGTTACGTTGCCTACACGGGGCAACTCCATTCTGGACATCGTTCTTGCTTCTCCAGGCCTTGTTTGCTTTGAAGGGACTTTACCTCCCCTTGGTTGTGCTGACCATGCAATAGTCAAATTCACCTTAGAAATGCCAAAAATCAAGGAATGCATAAATATAGTGCGTGATTTTGATTCTGCTGATTTTAATACCATCAACAGAGAAATATCTGCCATTAATTGGTTCCAATTATTTGATGGCTATGTTGATATTGATGATGTCTATTCAAGATTTCTCGCAGTACTATATAATTTGATTGAAAACTACGTCCCACTTAAAAGGCATCGCGGTTCTGTTATCAAATATCCTCCTCATATCCTGAACCTTCTACATCAAAAGAAGAGACTTTTTCTGTCTAATATTCCCGCTGACTGTGAACAATACAGAACTGTTTGTCGGAATCTATCTCATCATCTACGACGTTTTTGGGATTACAAACAAAGAAAAATGGCGAAGAAGAATAATATGCGCGCTTTGTTTAATATGATGAGTTATCGAATCTCCAAATCCAAAGTTGGTACCACTATTCTCGATAATGACGGACACACCCTACTCTCATCTCTAGACAAGGCTAATGCTTTGGCTGAAGGTTTCGCAGGTGCTTATACCAGCACTTGCCTGCAAATCCCCCAAGTTGATTCTTTAGGCGGTAATGTGTTTCCTAATCCAGTTTTCTCGCATACTGAAGTACACAAGCTTTTGAAAGCAATTAAACCCTCAATGTCATGCACTTCCGAAAACATACCTGGTTTCTTTTACAAGAAAAGTGCTAAAAGCCTTTCCTTGCCTCTAACGCATATCTTTAACATTTCCTTGATGACTGGGGATGTCCCAGGAATCTGGAAAAGAGCTATAGTTGTGCCCATACCCAAGTGTGCATGTGCAAACAAGGTTTCCGAGTTTAGGCCAATTAGCATTTTGCCTACGCCTTGCAAGATCATGGAAAAAATCTTGGCTAAATCTATATTGAAATGGTGCTTAGAAAACCACTTTCTACCCGATGAACAACATGGATTCATACCCGGGTCCTCTACATCTACACAACTGGTTAAATGTTGCCAAGATTGGATCGTGGCACTTAGCGAAGGCAAATCAATCGATGTCATATACTTCGACTTAAGTAAAGCATTTGATTCTGTCAATCATACTGGGCTTCTCATGAAACTTGAAAGCATAGGTATTAAGACCAATCTTTTGAGTTGGTTCGAATCATATCTATCGGGTAGGACCTTTGAAGTTTTTTTCCAAGGTCAAAAGTCTACAGCAAAACCCTGTACGTCAGGTGTTCCTCAAGGAAGTGCTCTCTCCCCACTATTGTTCAACATCTATACCATGGAACTACCAAACCTACTAAAAATTGATTCCCGTATCAATGTAGCAGCTTATGCTGATGACATTAAAATCTATGGTAGTTACGATAATAATGATAGCCTAGTAATACGCGAAAAGTTGAGATTGTCTGTTCACCAAATGCTACAATGGGCTAGAGATTGGGGAATCAGAGTTAATTTATCCAAAAGTCAGATACTTCAATTAGGTACTGATTTGATTGTGTTCGATTACGGAATTCCCTTGCAAATTCAGCAAAATGTTAGAGACCTCGGAGTGGTTATAGATTCCTCTTTTAAATTTTCATTACATATTGATAATATTGTTTGCAAGGCCAACCGCATAATGTACACCTTACTAAGAAACGTACATGTTCATGATATTAACATTTGGCTGAAACTCTGGAAAGCTTACGTACTTCCTGTATTAGAATATTGTAGTCCAGTTTGGAATCCTAACGTCAAAAATCTGATCGAAAAACTGGAAAAAGTACAACGTACATTCACTAGAATCTTATTCTACCGAATATTCCCAAATCCTGATTACCCTAGGGCTCTTCCTGATTATAAAACTAGACTAACCATGCTAGGACTCAAAAGTTTATATCACAGAAGATTATTAGCTGACATATTACTAGCTTATAAGATTTTTAAATCTGAAACTCGTTTAAGATTTTCGGAATTCTGTATTTTACGTCCCACTAGTATCCGTCATTTTAGAATTAACGCCTACACACATTACTCCAAAGGATGGCGAAAACGTAGCCTACAGAATTCATTTGGTGCCCGCATGTGTTACATACTAAATAAACTTCCTATAGAACTGATAACATTGGATCCACATAAATTAAGGAAATTCCTAATCGAACATAATTACCTTGACAAATTTAGCTCAGATTGTATTTAATTTCTCTGTTGAATTTTCTGTCTTCTTATGACTACCTTCCCTTACTGCTGTATTCTTCAAAACATGTACTGGGAGACGAAATGCAAGTGTTAATTCTTCATGTACATCTACTTTCATATCGTATCCTTTTTCCTGTACTCGTCGATCCTTACTGCTCTCAAATACACAGTTCAAGAAAATCTCCCACTTACCGGTAACAACGAAACTGTTACTTACCCACGATTGTATTTAAGAACCCTGCTACCCGATTTTCTATGTATTTCATCCGTATAACACAACGTACATTATTGGAAGCTTTGGGCTCGCACATCAATCAACATTTCGTTACTCAAATACGGAGTTAGTGAAGGAATCAATGGACACGTGTATGTATGTATGTATGTATGTATGTATGTATGTATGTATGTATGTATGTATGTATGTATGCATATGGATGGATGGATCGATCTGGACAATTTGATGGATGGATAAATGGATGGACTGGTGCACCATGTACCGAAAATGACCTGCCACAAGTAGTACTTCATAACACTTCGTATTTTGAGCGCAATATATACTACTTTTGCTGGTCGGTGTGCATATGTTCAAAACTCCCTGATAATGTATAAGAAATCTACTCATACTTTTTAAGTCCTGATTCTCAACGCCATCGCCTCTACATTATTTACCTACATCATCTTCGAACACATCCGGTCCCAGAAGTCACATTTTCAACAACGTTGGCCTTTATCGGCAGCCTATGAGCTTTACCATTTTCCCGAAATCATATAAGAACTCTACTAGATTTGTCAGTTGGATACGACTCGAAAGTGAGAGAAAATTTGAGGTCATTCTTGCCTTTTGCTCCCACCCGTTCCATATTTAGTCGTCTGTTTGTATTTCAATTTTGAGGTGGTGCATCGTTTACGATGTATTTGATAAATAAATAAATAAATAAATAAATTCAAATTAGCCTTGTAAAAAAATTTTTTTTTGGGGCGTGGGGTCATGGGCCCACAAAAGTTTTGGAAAGCATCCCCAAAATTTTCTCGGAGTGCGTGGCTAGTGCTACGCACCTTCACTCAAAAAAATTTTTGCTGCCCCCCTCCCCCAGGTCCGAGATTATGGGACCGCCACTGCTGAATAGTTATGGCACATTCCTTTTTCAAAGGTTTCGTAAAACATGCTTCATTAATATTTGCGTATTTGTCTCTGTATGCACATTCACAGCATGCATGCCTCTGATTACACATATATGTTCATCTCGGATATGACATCATGGTTCGGTTCCCTTGTTATTTTCGACAATGTACATTACATTGGCCACCATAAAGGTGAGTCATAAGTGTTATGTAATCTTCCTAATTCTTCAGCTTTCATTTTTTCATATCAAATTTGTTCATTTACCTGTCATGCTGGCCTAATTTTTTCCTATTTCTTGCATTTCATTTTCATGCTAGCAACTATTTGTAATCAAGTGACCTATCCATGTGATGTTGATTTCAAACATTTGCTGGCTTAAGCTCTGTTCCTTCTGTTGCATCGCGCAAGTAAATATGGTATTAAAGAGCTCTTCACAAAGTGCACGTGTAGACTATAGGGCTTAGTTATTTTGTTTCAATGCAAAATACTACGGCATACAGCATGTCATAGCATAAGGATACGTTCACGAGGAATGAGGACAACGACTCCACGGAGTCATATTCATTCTCTGTGGAATACTGCGAGGATGTCTCATCCACTTCCTCCCTGTGCACAATGTCTTTGTCCTCGCTCTCTTCCCTTCTTATTTCCCTATACTATGCTTCTGCTAGAAGCGCAGGAACCGTCCTTAGCCAGCTGATGGTTCTCTCCCTCACCTATAATTGGGGGCTATTTAGAACCGCATTTATATTTGAAATTTTTTTAGTGGTGGAGCATACGAAGAAAAGAAACTCACCAACGTTATATTAGGTTGTCCCGAAAGTTTTGTCGGTTTTTTTCAAAGCTCACCAAACCTCACAGAACACCAATCCATGAGCGGCCTAGGTGTCATTCTATTCTATTTTTGTCCTCTTTCTAATAGCTATATTTGTTCCCTGAACTATCCCGTCTTTGCGATGTTATCGCAATGGCTTTTTGAGCACCTCAACAGTAGCGTTAAAACTTTCCTGAAAAATTTTTATCTTGATATTTTCGACGCGCTGGTGACTGTTATGTAGGGCAAACCTTTGGCTACCTTGTACCTATTTTAGATTAAATGAGCCACGTTTATCAAGTCCGTAATAATTATTTATTTGAGAAAAACCGCGGCTTTTTGAACACGTTTTACCACGTAAAATTACCGAAAATTCCAGAAAGCTGATTTTTGAAGCAAATCAAACTTGGTTATGTTGCATAAATGATGTTTAATAACAAACAAGTTTGAAGCTTTAAAAGCTTTCATGCTTTTGCTGCAATTGCGCGTTTCATGACTTTGCTAAAAACCAAGGCCTCCGGAGAAATAATTTTTTGAAGTTAGAAACAGCATATTAGGAGAATCTAAAAATACCACCTTGTAGCCCGAGAGTTGCTCTATTTGATCCATACTTAGTCTTTTTCGAAACTTTGTAATGAAATTTTTAAAAATCAGCTCAACTTTGAGCAGCTAAAATTGACAGGTGGAGAATTTTGGCAATTATCAAAAAAAGCATACAAGATTGTGGTATGAATTTGTATTCATAAGAAAGAGAATAAAAAGCTGCATCGAATGCGTGTTGAAACTCACTCAGGTCTTTATTGTGCGTGGTTTCACAGTGGTTTGAAAAAATCGACAAAACTTTCGGGACAACCTAATATTATCGCTTATCCTACCATGTTTCCTCAAAGATCCTTTCAGCTGACTCCAACAGTGTTCTATAGGGTTAAAGAAGCAATGAAAGGGAAGAAGTATCAACAAATCCGTCCAATCTCATTGCATATCTGCTCCGCAGCATACCTGAGGAGCCTAGAATATCCCCTCTTGACTGCAAGTATCTCCCAAGCTGAATTTCAACAATTACATACTTTATAACAGAATTTAAACCAATTTACCTTCTTTAGCGGTGTAGCTTTTGTCCCTCATATCGACTGCTATGCCCTTCGTCGCAAGATGTTCACATAATTGCACTTTCGTGAGTAAAGTAGTGGCACTTTTTTTAGCTGGCGTGTGTGGTAAAGCACGTTGTTTGTCACTAGACAAACGCGCCTTCCATTAGCCCTTTCTTCCATACATGGCAGGGACTCCCGCAGTTAAGATTCAAAAAGTGAATAGTCCATATCCAGATGATAACCTTGATAATACCCTGCCCCAATACCTTTTCATATATACCCTCGTGCACAATGTCGTTGTTCCTCTTGCAGAAGGAGCGGAGGTGTCTTCGCCGCTGCTTATTGCACCAGTCTTCTTTTATACTCTCCGAAGTGTTTCATCAGAAACAATTGTTTCTCTCCAGCGCAATTTCCACTCTCGCTGTCATCCTCTTCGCAGCGTTGCATTCGGTACTAAAGCGCCTATCACAGCTGCAGGAAACACATGGAGACAGATGGAGGTGTCTCCCTCTAAACGAACGACGCACACCGACTCAGGTCGCTGAGTGGACATCGGTTCACTTTCCCGCGGGGCCGAAGTTGGCTGGCGCGAAGTAGACTGCGACTGGGATTGATTCGCGGGCGACAGAGGAGGGAGTCTGCAATACTTCGAGGATATTCCGGACGGGGGGGAGTAGACGCGACTTGCGCGGTAGCTGAGGTCACAACCGGGGAATCCAAGTCTCATACTACTGGCACCGGAAGCTGCTCTTCGCGCTGCGCAGATGGTGGAGCGCTAGGCGACTGCGAGCGCGACGCGGATGACTTGCTTTCCATACCGGTGCGGCGAAAGAAACGGCGCAACTGGAGAAAGAATGCGCTGACCAGTTGAAAGAATACATCAGAAACCAGCAGAATGGATTCGAAATCAAAGAATTGAAAACTGGTTTGAATTACCAAAATATGCGCACTAATTTTGGAAGGGACGCAAAAATGGGTGCGCGATCTAACAAGCCCCAATGAAACAAGAGAATGAAAAACAAAGACTTTAGCAAATTTCTTGAGTTGTTTTCTCACAGGTCCAAAACAACTCGGGTCTTGCTCTCCACGTGTACTTTACTGGCAAGAGTGACAGTCAAATAACGAAACTAAACAACTCAGAGTAAGGAAGATACAAGGTAAAAAGTACATCTACATGGCGGACGAGGAACAAGCAGAAGGTAGAACGAGGAAATAACTAGATTATACAGGAAGATAGATAAAACTACAAAAACAATGATAGAGCGGTGGTAGAGCGTGCGAAATCAATAATATTTCGTAACTCGTGGGCGCCGATCGAATGGCTAAGCCGACGAGCGCGCTTCACTCCGTCATGGTAATTTCGCGTCGGGACCCAACACTGTCTGAAAATGGGATTAGACGAAAAAATCGAGTCAATCCTTTGATGTCCCTTGAAGGCCATCTTTTACTGCAAGATGAAGTTCGTAATCTCGTTCTACGATAGATTCTCCATACGTCACTGTTTCCAGGGGCAACAACTGGTTGACTGAGCGTTCCACGACCGTTCTTTTGGCCGTCCGGTGGCTGATCTTATATTGTCATCTGCTGACGTAATTAAATCCAGGATGAGTGCTAGTGGCCATGTTGATCTGTGCGCGTCCTGACTGACGAGCACTACTTCTCCTGCGCAGTTCAATGTCTTGCTGGACTGACCATTCGCATGCTTAACTTACCTCTGGGTCAGTGCATCTAGATGCTCAGTCTGCCAGCCGCCAAAAATGGTCTAGATCTTCCTGCAGCGTTTCGTAGTACGCGCGAAGTGTTCGATAACTGTCGCTCGACGTGCTACTGATCTTCTGAGGTACGCTACAAGTCAAGCGGGCCACTTGAAAGGTAGGAGTTATCAGATCGATAGGTCTTATGGCCATTCGTATCAAGGATCTTGAGAGTTCACCGGAAAAAGAGCCCTGGTGTTCAGGATGGCTTCTATTTCGATAAGGAGGGTTTCGAGAAACCAAGGATCCAGTGTTTGATTCCTTGATTCCATGCCATCTTCTTAAGCGCGGTCTTGACCGATCCAACCAATCCTTCATAGAACTCTCTTTTCCAAAGCGAGTACGGGGTTATAAGTTCCAGTTGATGTTGTTGCTGGCAAGAAAGTAATCCCTTTGGCTGTAGTCCGTCATGGCTGGTAACTCATTCTTGATGAGCTGCTGTCCTAGCTTGCAGGTGGGCGCATTGTCGCATATGACGGTGTCTGGTCTTTCTCTGCGCGCCATTAACCTCCTAAAAGCTAAAATAAACTGAAGCGTGGAGTTTTCTCCTGCCTTCAGATAAATTGCTCGCGTTGACATGCATGTGAAGAGGCAAACCCACACTTTGTGGCTTTCAGATAACTATAGGCGAACAAGAATGGGTCCTAAATAGTCCAAGCTATTGTTCTGGAATGGACGTCCTGTCCTCTAGATGGAAAATCCGCTGCGTGCATGAGACGGTCCAGCATTGAACAGCTGATGGTGGTAATGCATGATTAACATGTGGCAGCGAATTATCTGATAGTATAATTACAGATTTTGGGGTTTCTTGTCTGCGCATTTAACATGCGCCATTCGACTTTGATGGTATCATCATCTTCTCTTCTCGTACAGAACTTCTTCATATAGCGACTATCCAGTTGCTGCTGGCTTCCCTTGTAATGCTCGCGTACGAGCGTTAATTCAGCTGCCTTAAAGTCGTCTGGCATTACTGTAGTTGTCGTATCCATGGAGCCGGTGCCAATAGGGTGGTGTCAATAAGCGGTCGTGCGTTCTGGTTCTGGAAATGATGGTGCTTTGCAACTAGAGTGCGCAATTTGGCCAGGTACTCAAAGACGAAGGCAGTAATGAGGACTAGCTTGGCATACGAGTTAGTGCGCTCAAAGGGCACAAAGGATTTATAGGGCTCCAAAATTGTGTTCGTTGATGTCGTGACCACTTTTGAATGAAGTTCTTCTACTTCTGCACTTGGTGGAAGTAGCTGGTGGCTCAAGTGTGCTCCAAGGTCACTGCTCAAAAAGAGTCATAAGAAAGCTTGGACCGGTCCACCACATATGATTCTGAAGTTCTTGCGCTGTTAGTCCTCGGGTGGCACAGTCCGCCGGGTTGTTTTCCGTATTCAGGTAGTAGAGACCGGTAGCGATCTTGTCCGCTCTCAGCTCTTCGAGCCCGCGATATACTTAACGCGATTCGCGATGCAGGTTTTGAGCGGCTTGCACGATTGTATCCAACAATGAACCATTTGGAAGTCGGTGAAGGATCTGATCGTCTGGAAGCTGGCTTTACATTGCTTTCTAAGGAACTTACCGTCTTGGCTGCCATTTTACAAGCCAAAAGCTCCATGCGCGGGATGTAATGGCACAGGTAGAAGTTCAATAGGATTCAAGTCTGGAGATTTAGGGGGCCATTGGCAATACTGGTTTTCCATTCGTCCAGCTTCTTCTTTTTGAACACGCTCGTATGTGCTGGTGCATTATCGTGCACCAATCTAAAGTAACCTAGATTAGTTTTATGAATAAAAGAATCGTTAGAGGCAATTCACAGTCCAAAAATTGTAGAGTTGACAAAACGAAGGTAACTAGTCTCCAAGATCCTGCAGTAGGCAGGACTCTTGATTCTCGTGGTACCTTATAGTACAGCCAGATCCGTTGTCCCTCTCACTAAGATTCCACCCTAGATATGGATCTTCGTGGAGTATTTTGGTCTTCCGTGAAGGCGAGACTCGTATTCAAGGGGTCTTGACTACAAGAAGGCTGTAGCAATGTTTTGAGAGGGTGTATACCGAAGGCAAACAAAAACTTTCGTAAAGGAGGGGAAATAGGGCTTTCTAGTTTTTGGGGGTGCACGGCACCTTTTCATGAATCTTCTCAGCGTTGCATACTTGATGTTAGGACCTCTCTATAAAGTCAATGGTTGAGGAAGGAAGCAAGGAGAGAAAGTTTAATTTTTGAACTACGAGAAGTTACTGCTTCTCTCCTCCCTCTGGGGGCCTATTATAATGCCCACATGATCTAGCAGTACCATATTGTGGGAGAGACAGTGTACTGAAGTGGACTTGTTATAGAGTGAATAGTAGTGATTAGAGACTGACTACTGGCTTATAGCAATGAGTTATAAATGACAACATTCGGAATGAGAAAAAACTGGGGAGCCTGACAATGTTGTGTTGATGCATTTCATCAATCTATTATTTCATAATGCACAGAGTGCAATCGTTTGAGGACCTAACTTATTCATTTGCCTTCATGATGAAGTAGTTTGAGTAATCCCAAATGCAGTCAAATTTGTTCGCTGGCTGAAGTTTTTCTGTCAAAGATTGGGTACTGCTGGGAGCACGTGATAGCAGCCATAAGTGATGAATTTTACATCTTCTTGTTGTTGAGGGTAGTCTGCTCTCCAGAGACCAGCGATAAATCTCGGGGCTAGCTTTGCTTTGGCAAATAGCAAAGTGGACTGCGGTTTGCCGTCTGAATGACGTGTCAGAATGTAGATGTAGACGGTGGTAGCATAGGCACGTTTAGACGCGTCTGAACAAAAAATCAAGTCATAAACGTCGCCATGAGTGGATGCAAGATAGCGTGGCACCTGCGAGTGAAATCCGCTTATATCCTGCACGATCGTATTCCACTTGGACATCTTTACCAGCAAAGTGGTCATCCCAGCCATAACCAATCTCTAAAAGTCCTGGATAAACATCTTAGGTCTTGTGAGTAGCAGTGTTAGGAATCCTAGGGATTAAACGTGGATGCATAGGCTTGAAGTGCTGTCCTTTTGCTCGTTATTGAATGATGCGCGATATTGATGGGCACATAAAGTACATCTAGCGTAGGATTCCACTTGACTCTTAGGAGTTCAACGAAAGCCTATATTCATATGGTCATGTTCGGGGATCGACAGCATTGTGCTCTAATCATTAGACACGAACTCACGAAGGTTTTTGCACATCCTGGGAGAGATATACTCGCATTGTTTGCACTTATTTGAACATTCTTCGGTGAAACCTGCTCCAACTACCCATTATCAACATATTGGCAAGAATCTTTTCTTTGAAACAATTCGCTGGATCCTGTTCTAAGAAGTACCTGAAAGACATACTAAGTAGGAATGGCGATGTGTTTATGTCAAAGGACACGCGAAGCGTAATACTCGGAGATCGTCCGCTGATGGCTCTTGACGGACGTCCTTTAGCCAAAGGAATCTAGTGCAAACTCTTTGATCCTGATGGAGGTGGATCTGATAAAACGCTTTATCCACATCCGCGATAATAAGATAACCGTGAAAACGACTTCGCATCAAAGTTTCTACTTGATCTGGCACTAAGGAAGGTCCCTGATGTAGGCAGTCGTTAAAGGTAGTGTTCGGCCAAAATGGGGGTTGGGATTTCAGTTCCATGCGAGAGTGGCTCCCCTCAGACACAACACTGCGCAACTACGACGTCATAACGCAGACCTATAGCAAGAAAAACGACAGGAAAGTGGGGAAACTTACGCCTTGGGGCGAAGTCGTTCAAGCTGTACGAGTTTCTGCTATGCGACAGAGTACAGTATGCATGCCGCCACAGTTGAAATGTGGGGTAGCGACTCTGCGTCGCCTTGGTGGGGACCGTCGAATTTCAAATTGTGCGGCTTTGGAAAACGTATGTTCCCGCCGTTTTCGCTGCTTCCAATGTGGATTCTCGGATTCAGCGTTGCGGATAATCCCCGGTAAGTGGATTTCCTAGAAATCGAGTTTTTGCCCGGACACTGCCTTTAAGGCTTGAACAGCCTTTTTGGTGACTAGACGCGTCAAAGACGATCCTCAACTCGGTGGTGGAACAATCCTTTTTGTAAACGGCTTGATGCGGAATATAATAGATGTTAGGCCCTTGAACAGAAGCATTTGTGAATCCTCGTTTATATCACTTCATAACTGCTCGTCAAATTTCCTACAGTCTATCCAGGCTGATGGAATCGCGCGAAACTCGTACTGACTCTGTAGTCGACGAAAGGCAAAACTTTGTTATCCGCAAGGAGAGGATGGTGCGACTTCCATGAGAAAGAAACATAAATGCTACCGTCAACAATGGCAACCGTGTCATAAGACTGCCTAATGGCTCCGGCATACTCCATGTCTTCGCCTTCTCCAATTCCAGTGTATGAGTTCGAGAAAGGCACGCATAGATTGCTCGCTCTCTGGCTCATCCTTATCCGAGGTAGTGGTAGCTGAAAGGCTATTGGAAAATGTGGAACGCTGCAAACCGGATAAAACTAGCCCGAACCTAGTGTGCGACAGGATGGGTCCTGATGGAAGTTTCTCAATCCTGTGCAAATCCACGATACGCCAGTAGTCATCTATTCCAATAAGCACGTCAGCGTTCACTCTGTCTCTAGTATTTACGGTGGTATTATCATTGCAGTTGTTGATTATTGGGATCGTTGAAATCTTCTCGCACGTCCACAGCTCGAGTTGAAGTGGACAATTGTACTGGACAATTGTAAATGTGAGGGTAACCTCTGACGATTCTTCCGCAAGTTGGTGTCTTCTGGTTAGAGTCGTGACCGCTCTTGTATTCCTAAAACTCAGGCCCAGATGTTTGGCCAGTGCGGTGCAAATAAACCCATATTGAGAACCGCTATCTATGAAAACTGTGAGCAGTTCATCCGCGTATTGGTCTTAGAATTCTTCGTGACAGCGTGGACTATCATTAAACGAGGCTCTTGAGGTGTCGATTGATCGTAGCAAACGGAAGTACAAGAGGATAGCTCCTGCACAGTCGCGAGAGCTTTCCGGCATATCTGCTTGCTCTTCAATGGTAGTAGAAGGCGTCTCGTCTCACCTACCCCTGTATCCGTAGTACAGTCGATGCTGTGTACTACGGATACAGGGGTAGGTGACCTGCGCGATGATAACGTGCGCCTCGACGGTGTGTTGGAAACCAAACGTCTCGACTGCGATGGTGATCTCGAGGCAACTGCGTGATGATGATGCGCTGAGAATGGGTACTCCGCAAGATGCAGATTCATTTTCATCGTAGAATTGTACACGTCTAGGCGAACGGGCTCTATGCGAGTCCTGATAGTAAGTCACCTAGGCGGTAGAGTAGGTAATCGCGGTTTAGATGAGACTTCGTAACAAAGTGCCCTATGTTGCGTCCTGCCATAAAGATAATAAGGCCCGTCAAAAACGACATAAAAATGGTCCGGTTGTAGACATAGCCAGCAGAGGTGCTGATATCAATTACCAGTTTCCTGACTTCTGGATGAGTTCTACAACTGCCTGGCAAATGTCCAGAATCATGACAGAAGGCACATCGCATGTTAGGTGTTCTAGGTCGCGATTTTCTAGGACTGTACAACGTTTGCTTAGGGTAGTAATATCTCCTCCATGATGAAGGCGGTCGCCCAAATAGGTTGACAGCATGCAAGGCTGACGCGCACGCAGCGCGCGGGCAATTGTCAACCACGGGTCGCGCGTACGCTCGCGTGAATGACCGCTGACCGAGCGTGCGCGCGCCCTGTGGTTGACAATTGCGCGCGCGCCGCAGCTTTGCATGTTTTCAGCCTATTTGGGCGACCGCCTTCGTCTTGGAGCAGATATTAGGATACTGACGCTCTGTTCTATCGGCTAGATGGGGAGAGTGAGCACGATACTGACCTATACCCGGATCTCAACGAGGTGCGACAGCGCGTAAACGCTTCACTCCTCCTATCCGCATTGGGGCATCTCCGGTGTGAAGGAGAGTCGCGATGAACCGCAGACTGAGAATTGTAAGAATGATGACTCGAAGGATCTGCACCTTCTATAGACTCCAGTTTAGTTTACTGGCGTCCCAGTGCTTTTGGTACTGCTGAAGGATGGGATACTCGCCGTGCTCGTCGGGTTGTTGACGAGCAAACTCGTCGGCCTTTTTTCTCTGGGCATGAAGATGAGCGACAGCACGATCAGGAAGAGTAAGTTTCAAAAACAAAGAACTCTCGTGACTAAGAATGAACTGTGGATTATCACCTGCCTCCGTAGTAAAGTCTAACGGTTTGAGAATGCCTCATCCACCTACTTGATCTTATTGCGAAGTGCGTCTGCGGCCTTGGTGATTTGTAACAGCCGAGAACTAACATTACCTGAAAAAAACAAAAAAGAAAAACATTAGAAGGGCTAAACAAAACAACAAAGCGATAAATATGACGTGAGTAGCATATGAAGTGAGTAACCTAACCTATCCAAAGGCACACGGAGTAACCACTACTGGGGCTGCTTACGGCGTAAAGCGACAATTACGACCAAGAAACCCTAATGATTGTCACCTTTAACCACTCATGACTTCTTCCAGAGAGACCCGCAGCAGGTACGGAGGGTAGATGTGGAATTTTGCACATTTCACATGAAAACCCTAATGACTTCACACTTTGACCGCATTCCCAAGCTATGCTGCGAGATGCTCTGGAAGAAGTTATAGTAAGTTTCAATTCAGTTTAGGCGGAAATTAGACTGACGGGGATCTGCTTCGCAACGATTCGCGCCGCTTTGCAGTCTGCGTCTCCTCAATCTAATTTGTCTTGCTAAGCCAGCGGCGGTGCGGACGCGCTGCTTCACTTGAAATGTTTCGCCTACTCCGGGTTGAAAATGACTGGACGCGCGGGTGAAGGTTTGAAGTCATTGGGGTTTTGATGCATAATGTGCGTTGATATCAGCCTGATAGTGTATAATATAATTGGACCTTCTCTAAATAGATTATGATACCGTAGCATCAGTACACACGATTCATGACACGCAAAGACTGTGCGGCCAGAACAGTTCGTGCATGGGAGAGGCAGCAGATGGTAAGAGAAACGAAAAAGCGTTCCATCAAAGAGACGCCGATACGTCCGCAGTCTTTGCGTGCTGTACACCTATGCATCGATAAGCATGCATTTCGTGAAAAAAAAAACAAACAACTTTTTAATTAAGCTTCCGAGCACGGATAGCAAACTGTAAACGTTTGAAGCTTGGGAGGGAGGAATGTGTCCCTTTCCAACTAGATTAAGTTAGGTTTTTTTCCCTTCAAACATACTTGAAGTTTCCTTTCTACTTTTCTCTGCGTTGCTCTTTTCTCCATACCACTAATGATTCTATTTTTAATTCGTTTTCTGAAAAAAGCTCTATGTGGACGTTGTAAGAAAGTCTTTAGTTCTCACAGGGCAGATAGGTACCAGCAACTACTTCGTTTGGCCACCTAATCTCTCCGTCTGGATGAACTCTATGAAAAAGGGATTCCTCGAGGTCGATCGTTCATATACTGAAAGTATGTATCTGTATCAGGGGATTATCGGAGCAAAAAGTTTTAGAGAGCGCTGACAATTTTTCAAAAAAAAATAGTGTCCATTTTCTGTTTCATAAGGAATTAGTAGTGCGCTATGTTCCCGGAAGTGATGCTTGAAAACACGCTTGAAAAAGACTAGACTTGTTGATTTCTTCTTACATATAGCGAACAGACCCCTGGTAATATAAAAATACACATAATCAGATAATAAAGCACTCAAATCACACACTTTACAATAATTTATTGAGAAAGGGTGTACGAATCAGGGAAAGTATTAGGTTGTCCAAAAATTAATGCCCGTTTTGAATTTCAATCGCTATAAGACATAAACTTCCCATTTCTAAATAGGTCGCAAAGTTTTGATAGAGCAAAGCAAGCTCTACGAGATGGCAATCTTGCCTTAGCAACAGCTCTGATCCGCCTCTAGATTTAAGCCAAAAATTAAAAAAAATCAACTGCCCAAAAAATTAAGAAAAATCGTAACTCAGTACATAAATTTCTACAGAAATTCCAACTTGCTCACCTAAAACCTATCCAGATAAGATATCCATATATGCCATTGCCGTATTTTTTCCTTTGTTAGTAATCAAAAAACGGAAATTTTCGTGCATTTGCCAAAGTGGTGCTGTGCATCCCCGCATGAGTAGTTGTATACTGCAAACCTGTAGAAGTACAAAAGTAAATTTTCAGCTCTCTACAAGCTTCATTTCTCGAGAAATATCGAAGCTTTCCCTTGTCAGGGGAGCCAAGTTGAAATTCAGATTTCTCGAGAATCAAAGCTTGTAAAGAGCTGGAAATTTACGTTTGTACTTACACAGGTTTGTTATGTACTAGGCTGATTTAAAAGTTCTGTCCGATTTGCATTTCTCCATCTGAAATCTCATAACTTTTTTCAAAATTAACAATGTTAAACAAATTGAATTTTGTTGTATTTAGCGAGTCTATGGCTATCAAAAGCACTGTATGCCACGTAAGGAAGGCAAGCGAGAGAGAAAATAAAAAAAATTCATTAAAAATTTTGAAAATTCAAAAGAATTCTGCAAGGTTTTCTTTGAAACTGTCCAGTTTGACCTACTAATGCTTCCATATGAGGATGGGCAGACATAATTGCCTGCTATCATCGAGTAGCCTATACTTCAGAGGTCCTTTTGCGACTAGGGAGAATTCGAGTCATTATTGGTGCATAGAAATTTTTGCGAGCAAATCAAAAAAGAAAACCACCCATTTTTGAGTTCTTCTCCGCGTGCGAAAATATGCCGACTTTCTAATGTTTGATTTTTTTTACTGCGCAAACGAAGACAGCCAATTGGCCGACGGTTCCTGCTTGCTCTCGCTTTGCTCTAACACATGCAATAGCATTACCTGTCGCTAAATGTATATTATTGTCGCTTGTCGAATAACTGAGTTTGTCTTCTACAGTGCTGGCCATAGCTATAAAGCCACCCTAAAAATCAGTGTAATTTGCTCTCTCTTGCTCAGAATTGTCTAGAAAACCACTATTCTGTGTGCAAACTAACGTCATATCAATGACCAGAACGGCTCCCGATTTCATTGATTTTGGCCGGAGAAAAATTGAAAAATTTGAAAAAAGGGTTCTCAAGGCTGGTCACAGCTATAAAGCCACCTCTCATTTCCAATCAGTACTACGTTTTTTGAGGCTGAAATTTCTTGTACATATACAATATCAAAATATAAAACATTTACCACACTTGGAAGCAGTCGCCTTTTCGAAAAGATGATCCATCCTGCATTTTCTGCTTCAAAATGTATAAAAAGTTATAATGTCTGGAAAAACTGCCTTTTCACCGAATTCTCAAGCATTTGTTTGACTCAAATGAAGGTCCTAGGCTTTGCCGAGCCTTTGCAATGAGTATGGTGAAAAGCGCAGGAGTCAACATGGCGTAATCGCTGGTATTGATGAACGAAGCTCAATCTTACCTAGGTTTAAACGCACTTCTGGGACGCGAATCTCGATTTCTTACGCGCGAAAATTCTCGGTTGGAAGTTGACACCTTGTTTGCATGGTGAGCTACTCATGCAGAAGCTGTCAGACTTTTTACAAAGACGTAATTGCAGCATTGAACTTAAAATGCTTTGCCTGCAGTTCGGTGGTGCGCAGTGTATCTCACGCGACTTCAAATTTTACTGCTTTGAACTCCTCTTCAAGTCAACTCTTACAAAACTGTCAGGAATACTAGAATTTTGGAGTTTTGAGCGGTTTTCCGCTCGATTGAGAGGTCAGAGTGCGTCACGTTCAGGCAGAGTGCACCACTCATTTTTGAAAAAAAAAAGCGTTTAAGGCGAAACCAAAATCCTGAGAGTTGCGATGACGTTCAAGCTGGCACGAATCTATCGTTGTACAGACGACGTGGTGAGCACGTGACAGAGCTTTTCGGGCATTAGAACTCAATTACTGCGGTTCGAAAACTCGTCTACCTGGAGGTGAGGTTAGGGCTCGTTTATCAATATCGGCGACTACGCCATGTTGACTACTGCGCTCTTCACCACATTCATTGCAAAGGCTCGGCGAAGCCAAGGACCTTCATTCGATTCAAACAAATGCTAGAAAATTCGGTGAAAAGGCAGTTTTTCCAAACATTATAAGTTTTTATACATTCTGAAGCGGAAAATGCACGATGAATCTTCTTTTTGAACAGGCGACTGCTTCCAAGTGTGGTAAATCCTTTATATTTTGATATTGTATATGTACAAGAAATTTCAGCCTCAAAAAACGTAGTACTGATTGGAAATGAGAGGTGGCTTTATAGCTGTGACCAGCCTTGAGAACCCTTTTTTCAAATTTTTCAATTTTTCTCCGGCCAAAATCAATGAAATCGGAAGCCGTTCTGGTCAATCATATGACGTTAGTTTGCACACAGAATAGTGGTTTTCTAGACAATTTTGAGCGAGAGAGAGGAAGTTAGACTGATTTTTAGGGTGGCTTTATAGCTATGGCCAGCACTGTATCTCTAAAAAAACTGAAAAAGTACGACATTCTCGACGTCGAAGGGAAGTGTGCTTATGTTAGCCCATTACATTCTCAACCATTATAAAATATTATATAGTTAGTTTTACGAATACTGCGGAAGTTCTCTTCGTGAAAATTTTTTTGGGCATGACTGCATTTTGGCAACTTTGCTTCGGGGCTTGAAATTACATAACTAGGAAGATGATTCGCCAAGCATCAGTGAGCACTAGAAAGAGCAGGACAAGTACTTGTAAATGATGTTTATGACAATGTCGTAAGTGCAATACCCTATGAAAACAGCTGCGTTGAAACAAGGCAATTGAAAAATCAGACAGAACTTTTGAATCAGCCTACTACAACAACTTATGTGGGGATGGCACAGCACCACTTTGGCAAATGCACGAAAATTTCCGTTCTCTTGATTTCTAACAAAGGACGAAATGCTGCAATGGCATATATAGATGTCTGATGTGGATAGGGGTTAGGTGAGCAAGTTAGAATTTTTGTAGGATTTTTATAAAATGAGTTATGATTAATCGCGATTATTTAAGCAGTTGAATCTTTTTAGTTTTTGGCTTAAATCTCGACGCATATCTGAGCTGTTGCTAAAGCAAGATTGGCATCTTGTAGTGCTTGTTTTCTATCGAATGGTACTTTGCGACCTATTCAGAAATGGGAAGTGTATGACCTATAGCGATTAAAATTCAAAGGGCATTAATTTTCTGACAATCTAATAGAACCAAACGTGCATTCGCAAATGCACTGCAAAGAGGGCTTATCAACTGCAGTGTCGGGAGCACCAGCAACTCCGCTCCCGAGTATGGCCTCTTCGCCTGAACTCTGCACCTCTTTCGGGAACATGCTCTCTGATCACCTCCCCACCGCGAGATGGCTAAAGGCGAAGCCTCAATCGATTGGATAATATCAGAAAGCATGTTCGCGGAAGAGGTGCAGAGTCCCGCGAGAAAGTCAAGATGCTGATGCACCCGACACTACGATTGATAAGCCCTGTACATATTCTGCTCTCTGAGTTTCTACTACAGGACTTCTTGTGAATAGTTTTTTATCTGTTTAAAAGTAAAGGAATCGTGACAAGCTACACTCGAATAGAGTTTCCGTTGATATAAAGTTCCTGAACTGCAGGTCAAATGCAGTAAAGTTTGCGTGTGAACAAATAGCCACACCAGTAATGCCGGTATTTTGCTTCGCGAGTGGTCGGCATTACAGGCGGTGTAATCAGTTGTTCACACGCCAATTTGGCCGCAAAATCTTGGCACCGCAAGCACACAGTATCAAACGGAGAGTCTATTACTACTAACCCTACTCAAGCCATGGTTTCTGCTCAAATTCCGAACTATAATAAATTTCATGAACAGTGGAGAGCTTACCTCCTGGCCTCAACTGAACTATAATACAATTACATAAGATATGTAATACATATTGGGTCGTTCCATAAATTCGTAGCGTTTTCATAGACCAACAAAATCCTCAATTTTCATAAATCAGCCAATAATGTATTCTTCAACGTAGCGCACACCTTTTGCTACATTCCTGTCTGCTTTTCAATCTCAATTTTCCAAACGGCAGCGCGCCGGGTCCCAAGAAAGGCATCTAACCAGGCTCAAATTACTCACTGAAATTGAAACATGCACCATTTATAAGGTTAGCGAGAGAGCAGAACAAATGATGATCTGATAGAGTGAGGTTTAAGGAGTGTTTTGGGTACTGAAGTACCTCCTAGTCATTTCTTGCAGGACAGTTTTGACGACGTTTGTCGTATGAGGTCACGTTTCGTCATGCAGAAAAACTCACTAAATTTGTCTTTTTGGCTTTTTCTGCGGTATAACTCGTCAAGACGTCGCAGTTGGCTTGCATATGGTATGGTCGACCGTCTTCTTCTTGTCCAGCAATTTTTAGTGCAGGTCAACATGCCCATCCCCCAAAAGTCTTGTTTAGGGACAACCTGCCCAGCCCTTCGTCTTTTGTAGTAATCCAAACATTTTTCTTCTTATAGTGATTGGCGAACGACATGTTCCATAAGCGGCAGGAATCTGTGCAAAAACGCTTATTTTTGTGAGAAAAAATGCGCGAATGCCGAAATTGCTCCTTTTTGCCTTTTAGGATTTCCATACTTGTAGCCAAGAGATCCGAGTAGATCAGCATTCCACTTAAATTAGTAGGCACATAATGAAGAGCTTATGTAATCAGCCCTTTCTAATGATATACGCACTTTGCCACATATCAACCGCTCCCCAAAGAAGTGAGGACGAAAATGAAAATGCTACGAACTTATGGAATGAGCTAATACAATCAAATAAGATATATGAATGGCGAAACAAAGAGGAGATTCCAGAACGCAGCTCTAGAGCTGCGTATGAGTGACATAGGCGGAAATCTCAAAAGATGATTATTTTCTTTAAAATCAATTTTTTTCGGTGTTAGGTCGTGCAAAAATAAGTACAACAAGTGGTCTGCAGCCCAGTAGTTCTGATTAGGAGCACAGTCTTTAACGAGCTGCACGTCAAAATCATAAATGCATTTCTATGGTACGAAATCGTGAATGACTCGGTTAGGCACTTGATCAGTAAATATAGTATAGACTTGATACTTATTTAGCTCACAACGTTCGAGTCCGCTAATTCAAGGCTTCATGTTATGCCACAACTCTAGTGCTAAAACTTGTTATTTCAGCTGTTACGGCGACTTTGCTCTGATTTCAATGCTTTTAGTATTAAATAGCAAAACATCTTTCATGGCAGACCTTTATTACTGACAGAAAACGTTATTTTAAATTACATGTTCGTCAAAATAAATATTCGTCGAAAGTGCTTTAGTGCTGGGATAGGCACGCACAATGATACAAAGGGATTATTAGTGTCAGAGATCAGAAGTAGCGGGGCTGGGAGATGTATACATACACGTAAGAGGATGAGAGCAAGCAGCTTCAGCGCCTATATCACACAGATGATCGTTGGTTTGTCTCAGTTACGACAAATACGATGACCACTCAAATGTCAATTTTCAGTAACAAATAACAAAGTACAGCAGCGGGTGGACATAAAACCTTGTAGATGTCATTGAGCTACAATGCAGGTCCTGCCGAACTTTCTTGGTTACTGAGCAGGGCGACGCTGGTCCCTTTGTTCTTTGTCGGGTATGTTTTACGATGACACAGCGCAGCCAAGAATGTGTCCACACTTGATCTGATCGCACGGATTCGCAGCGTGTAGATGAAGGGGTTTGATGCCAATTTCAGCATCACCTGAAACACCAGTATCATTTATATGATGGAGGAAACGCCCAACATGAAGTGTCAATAATTTTGACGCATTTTCTATTCCCTAACTTGTGCAAAAACGATCGCTTTTTTAGCATCAAAAAAGAATTTCGACGTTGCTTTTGTACACTTTTATCTTACCGAGAAGACGTTCTCGTCTTCCTGCTCAGGTATCTCCACAGTTAATTTTTTTGCCACGTTTTTGCACCCCTCTTGGAAACAACTATGTTCTCGTAAAAAATTATAAAACTATTACACATTCGCCAAATCTGCTCTCTCTGATTATGAGATTATGGTAACCAAAGTCAGGCCTCATGAAGGCACACGTCTTACTTTCAAATTATTTGAACCAAAAAGTGCACATTATTTCTTTCACGATTTTTTGCACCTCTGAGAAGAATAAAAACTCACCAAACAATTGACGCTTGAATTCAGGAACAAGCCGAGGTAGAAGTTTAGGGATACCTGAAAGCAGTGAGATATAATTGCAGCAATTACTGCCCCCTCATAGCGAGAACTGAATGACTTTTTCATCTTACTCTCCGAGGTCTTTTTCTTTCTCTTCGAAAAAAAAATTGTGACTTCTTGTCACCCCTCACAGTGGCGTATATTTGCTCGAGTTCACGAGATTCAATTTAGGTTTTTTGTTTTGTAACACTGAACTCGACCAAGTATTAATTATGTACAAAAAAATAGTCACAAGGATTTATGTGGCAAAATCGGGTTAATTGACAAAGTTCCGTCCCATTTCCATCTTTTAGACATTTCACCTAAATTTTACAGACATTCAAATGGGCGGTTAGCCTTACAACAGCTAGAGTCGCACATTTACGTAAGTAATAGGATAGAGGACTTGCGACAATGTATAATATGTTTTTGTATTCAAAATTTCACACTACAAGCAAAGACGGAATGCAGGAGAAAATTCGGTAAAATAGATGGAGAGTTTGAAGATGTACCCATGTACTGGCTCAATAATGAAAGAAAAGCTGCCTTTAATTGAAAAGCAATTAAAAAAGCTGCCGTTAAATGTAAGCATTTCCATGTATATATAATATATTACAGTCACAAGAGTAATCCTACTGAGTCATATACTAGTTGCTCATTTAAATAAAGAAAAGAATAAAAAGTTAATTTGAGTGAAGCTCACATTGTACGTAAACGGGCATCCTTCAACGCATACAAGCACGAAATAGAGCACGCATAGACCCCAGCTGAGCGAGAATGTCGACACAATTAATAGCGTAGTCCAGACAAGCTTCAGTTTTGAGTGCACATTGGAACGTCGAGTAGTAGTTGTCGTTCTCCTGTAATAAGCAAATTCTCTTCTTTGGCACTTCCAAAACAATAATTGGTAGGACTCGTTTTCATTTGGATTCATAATGTCTTTTATGACTAGAAGACTAAAGACCGCTTTGCACACATGGTCTAAACAAGCCCGATCGTGTAGCTATCAAGTTTATACTTCTGAATCTCATCTAGGATTATCTGCGACTTGGAGTTAGAAAATAAGTTCTACCTTGTTTAGACGAAGTCCTCAAAGCGGTCTCGAGTCTCCTAGTCATAGAGAAGATGATATCTCATTTATTTTTGGCCCTGGGAAATTTGAAAACACTTTTCTGCGCACCATTAAAACAAGCTCAGACTTGTCCTTCCAATTGTTCATGGCCAAGGATACTTTGTCAAAGTGACGTTTCCATAGGAGATGTAGAATGCCTTTTAGAACATAGAATGCTAATTCAAGATCTGTTGATTGTAAAGTGCTCCTGGGAAGGAGTTATGAGAATTTTTTAAGCAAAAATTTGAACGCGCGGCCACAATAGAATCATTCAGAACCGTAATCTATGACCTCAAATGGGTCATGATTACTGCTTTATGCAGTTAACATCTTCTGTCTAATAAACCTATGCTAGTCTGTTTCTTCAAAGATCCGGATAGACCTCAACACCTGTTTTTACCTTAGCCAACTCCTCGTACTTTGCCTCAAAAAAATTAACAATTCCTCTCAGAAAAGCGCTTTTCAGATACCAACAGCAGATTTAGAGTCATGTCCCATGCTCTATAAGAAAGTGTACATTTCAAATGAAAACCACACTTTGACCGTATTTCCTTTGCAGTTTCGAAGCGGATAATGAATAATCCGTAAAAAAATTGTCTGGTGAAAAATTAGAGTCAGGAATCATATGGAATGCATTTGCGAATGTGCATCTGATGATACATATCTTTCCATAATTCGTACACGTTTTTTCAACAAGATACTGTTAAGTGCGTGCTTCATGTGCTTTAGCTTTATCAACCGATGTTTATTTTGAAATGCCGGGATTTTTCTTTGTCATGTGTGCAGGAAAATCAACAAGTCTGCTCTTTTTCAAGTGTGTTTTCGACATCACTTCCGGGAGCTTCCGCAAGTAACAAGCATCGCTCCCGGGAGTAACACACACCTTAATTGCTTATACCAAAAAAGTCGATACCGTTTTTCCATAGAAAATCGTCAGCGCTTTATAAAGTTTTTTGTTCAGATAATACACTAATCGTTTGATTACACGAGATGGGGCTGATTTGATTGACTGTTGACTTTGTGACGATTTTTATGAAAAAAAAGTGCCCCAGTGGACTCTACACAAAAATAAAACTCAATATGTATTCAAAAAAAAATCACCTACGGTAGTTATAATTTGAGTGATAAATCTTCATTCCAATTAACGAAGGTCTTTGATAGTGTTACTGTTGTCTGTTTAACCGATAAAAATGAAGTTAGAAATTTAAATGGTCCTTTAATGTGGACCGCACAGAGCTCAAACTCTGAGTTTTTGCTAGCCACTAAAACATGAATCACACCAGAATCATGCTATCCATGGTATTAGCAAGTGTTTTATATACAAGAGAGTGATTCGTTTTGAGCGCTTTTTCGGGTATTTCAAGACTCGTCTCTGGCTACATAGCCATTTATCAACATTTATTTTTTGTAGTGCTTTAACACTAACTCGAATTCAAAGCACACCTTGGTGTTTTAGCCCCCTCTCTTTTGCGGTGCCCATCAATTGCTTTACAATAAATGTTTACAGAAAAGAGTTGTAAGTGCTCGACAATGCCCTTGAGACCTCCGAAGTGAGTAGACAGCGAATAGACGTCAAACGTTTTTTAATTGCTACGTTGAGCACTGATAAAAGCAAAAATGACAGTTCAACGTCAAGGCCGTCGTCCGACGTGGAGAAAAAAGGTGACTCAGTGAAGTAGCTAGATTTCATTTTGTTCCATTCCAAAATCCACAATCATTCACAAAAAATTGAAGAGTGACTCAAGGCCCTATTCAGCTAAGAAGAAAAAACTATCAACTTAGTATAGCCTTCTGAAAATGATGAAAATATTCGGAATTAGCTTCGAACGAACTTGCTGGATTAAGCTGCGAAGCATCACTGTGAAGAAATTTGTGAGCTTTTCCCCTTGCGTGGGCCCCCGTCCTTGGAATAAAGCCTGTCAATGAACTACTGCCCAAGGTGTTGGTATATTAAAGTTAACAAAGAACTCAACGCAAGTGCGTCAGCACTCAAATGATGATACCGTAATATCTGTGAGTCGATGCGCACGCAAATCTCGCATATAAAAAAATATAGCGCTTCAGAACTATGCTCAGTAGCTAGATATAGCATATTTGAATTCAACATTTCAAGCTGAGATCAAATCATGCCTTTCTATAGAGGATCAATGAGTTAGTGTTTTTACTTGATAGATGATGATACTGTAACAACAATAAGTGCATGGGCGTACAATTTTTGAAAGAAAAAAGCAATTAACAATTTTAAAAAGGATCGCAGCTAGATTAGCAAATTTAGAGTAGGCGTTTGAAGCTTGAATGAGACGATTGTATGTATTCCTTTTCAAAACGCTAAACGAAAAGGAAAGTATTCTCAGTTGGAGAGACTTTTTCTGGAAGCTATATAGTCCTGAAGAGTACTGAACGCCATTTCTAATCCTGGACGCTGAGTTATGAACGTTTCTTATTCTAACCGCGCAACTATAGAAAAGTCATTCTATCCGCTCAGTTGGGCCAGCGCAGGTATTCGGGCATTTCATGCAGTGACTAATGTTCCCACCCTCGTCACTGCTTTCCTTGAGCGCAGGAGGGACCGTAACGATTGAATTTGTCCAGATTAGGCGTTCAATTTTCGATGCAAAAACTCATAACTTGGCGTGCACGGGGGCGCAGCAGATAACAACGACAAGTTTGATTTATTAATACTCTACAAAACGGTATAAAGCCTGACCGAAAAGGCCAACCAAAGACACATTTCTTGTAAGTTAGTTTCCTTCCCTTAAAGGTACTTAAGGTTCTCTTTCTACTTGATCCCAAAGGCTACACAGTGCAAAGGGCGAAAGTGGTTTACTTCTTGCTTCTATGTAAACTTCGTTTATTCCGTTTATTCATATGCGCGTTATAAGAGAAAGTTTCCAGTTCCAGTTCCTTTCCAAAGTTTTTAGGGTATCATAAAGAATCTCAATGCAAGGCTTCTTGCTATTCAAATTCTCGAATTCTCCCTGCTCCAATAAATCATGATCAAAAAATTTCGGAACTGATTTTATAATTGGCTTTTTAAAAAGCATGATTTTGGTTATGAAGGTTTTGACGTCAGACAGGACTCGTTCCGAAAACCTTCATTATTCGGAACGAATTCTTCGTTAGAACGTTAAACCCTTTACTTCGTACAGTTTCTAAGCGGTTGTTCCCGTCCAGACTTTACACTCTGTATGGTTTTTGCCGTGTTTATCCTTTCAAAAAAAAAGTAAATTTGACGCACCTGTCAGTGACTGTCATCTCGAACTCTGCTTTCGCTTTCAAAAGCTTCGACAGTATCAGAAAATAAATCAATAGGGTGGCGACGAGTGGTATTATGAAGATGAGGAATATAGTAATTCGGAAAGGAAAACGGTTGTAGAATGATAAATGACATTTCTCGTGACGTAATCCATCATTTTCCAGAGAAATGAACCTAAAATGTATATATGGGTCACAAGATAGTAAGTCATTTATGAAACTAACCATCCAAAAACAAAAATGAGTGGGACCATCCAGAGCCCCAAAACTATGCAACGAATCCTCCTCGTGGTTACCATCACCTACAAATACTGTTGTTAGTTACATAATTGAGCACATGGGTGGAAAACATACCTTATATTTCAGTGGCCACATCGTACCAAAGAACTGATTGATGGCCAAAGCGAATAAGTGCATATCCGAGGTGAGCATTCCGGAAACCCGAAATATTTCCAACCAAGCGTCAACACATTTCGATGACTTTCGCACTCCTATCACAACCGGAAGGTATGAATTCACCACAAGCCCTAGAATGTGAAGTAGTAGGTTGGCTAAAAAATTGTTTTGGCATAAAAATCTTAAAACTTTCTTAGTTGTTTTTTATCCAAAAATTTTTGTGGGGAAGTAGCATAAAGCTTCTTCTGTCATATATCAGCTATTTAGGATTTTCAGTTATCAGTAAGGAACAATTATGCTCCAGTGCTAAAATTCCAAAAGCTCAATCCTGCCACTTTCTAGGTTTCATTTTTCTGCTGAATGTAGAGAACAGCAATTTGGTGTTCGAATACGGACAAGTTCTCCCTACTTGGTGAATAGCAATAAAAATTATGACCTGCCATTTTTAAAATTCCTGACCAAAAAAACCAATTTTCGCATATTCAGTAAGCCAGCAACAGTGTACTTCTCATTTTTATTTACATTTTTGGCGCATCTGTGAGTGCATGAATAAATAAATAAAAACAAATAAATATTCGCGTACAATGAGAAAACTAGGCTTTCTCACTTCTTCGCGGATTTCTTTTACTGGAAATTGAATTCTACTCAAACAGATTTTAAATTTCAATCCTCAAGAAGTGCTCTTTCCAAATATACCGAAAACTGGGCAAAAAGTCATCTGCAGCGTATGTGGGAGCCGCAGAAGCGACCGAAATTGATTGCTAGCCAACCTAATAATATAATGTTATTTATTACCCTATGCCTTGGTAACAACAGCAGGAATTAACAACAGTGACAGTCAACACTTCCTCCACCTCTTACAGTGTCAAAAACTGACAGTGTGCCAACGCCATGTCATGGCCGTTCCGAGACCGTGCCAGAACCGTGTCGGAACGTTGATTGATCACTAGATGGTACGCCCATCTAGTGGTCAATCAACGTGGTCTCGGTACGGCAAAGGTCCCGGCAACTATGGACGCATGAAATATCCTCTTAAGCTACACTGCAGCAAACCGAAGTTCAAAATACTTAGTGAGCAGAGTATGAACAGCTTGGGAACAACTTTTGTAGTACCGCTCAATAACAGCCTTATCTATGGGTAAAATTGCCTAATATAGGACCATATTCGCGTGGGCAAAGCATTTCCTTCTACAATCTCATCCAGTCATGGCTAAAACTAGTGTCAATTAAGTCATGATTCACAAAAAATGATTTGCAATCTCTGCCATCGCCAACAGCATTTACCATCTACTAAACTTCAAAATCTTTCTTTATCCTATAATGCTTTCGGAGCTTGATAAACTGCAATTTGCGGTAATCGAGCTAGCCTCTATGCTGGAAAAGGCTTTTCTAGTTAGACCATCAATACAGTCGAATTCTGAGTCTGCTCATAGACACAAAAACCACGATAAATGACAAGCATTCTTGCTTGACTTGCTTCATCAATCATCATGATCGCTGTTTTGTCCTCGGTATATCTGACCATAAACTTCAAGATGTTCCGGATAAAAAGAACTTGATCGTTTTCAAGAAAGCATCTGTTAATTTATTTCCCTTTTTTGAGTCATCACTGCTTCGGAATTCTTCTCCTATCATTTTGCAGATGTCAGAGCGACTGCATTTTGGACTGTGAGCATGACAGAATGATTCTCATTTTTTAGGTGAAAGTGAGAGAGTCTGCTAGTTGTAAGGTCGGAAATACCCGGTTTAGAGTACATCCTTGCCAAAGAGCCTGTGAAAATTGCTTCCTTTCTGTTCTCATTGAGAACGGGTAAACGCAAACGCGGAAGTAACTTTTTATTTTGAACGTAAAATCTTCTTGTAGGAATTGGAAGACATTGTCTAATGCATGCGATATTTCTGAAAACGAAAGTCATGCTATTGAATTGGTCACGCAAAGGGCCAAATGACACCTAACGGATTGTCGATTCCGTCATGACAATCAAGTTGGCAATATAAATGGCTAAGTCAGCTTTATTTCTGTCCCTGAGAATTACTGAAAATAGAAAGCGACTACCTGTGATGAGCAGTGATGCAGCCCACATGTCGGCTGCGGCTAGACTGATGCATAATTTGAGATACGGTGAGACTGGCGAAGACAAAAATGGAGCTGACACCACAATGAGCCCGTTGCCAATGATGGCCAGCTGAAAGAAAAGGGATTTGGATAGCGATAGAATGAGGTGAAAACCAAATAATATTATAAGTTTGAATAAGATTTAAGACAGTAAGATTTGTAAATGTGAACAAGATCTTCTTTTAGCCACTGGCTAGTTAAAAGTGAGCGCAAAGTAGTGACGAACACAGTACAAAGAACTGGAAACTAGCTTCCTCCACTCTAGGGTTTTGGTACGATATTATTAGGTTGATAAGCTTCACAGGCACTTTTCCGAAGTGGCTTCAGTTCAACACTTAATCAGTGCGAAGTGAACCGATGCAAAAAGTGTAGAAGTATCACAAACGGGTTTGACCGTTAAGCATTAGAATAGATCAAGCCAGTAAAATATTTTCTACCACATTTTCTCAAAGCTGACAAGGCTTGTCCCTTTTTCCAAAATTATTACTTCTTGCTTTGCTCAGTGCAGTCAAGGGAAAGCAAGCTTGTATCCAGCAGAAGTTGTACCTGATGTTAAGGAAAAAGGCAGGTGAAACAAAAAGAAAATTGAGCTTTGAAAAAGCACAATAATTATCCATAATCATTTCAACTATCTTGGTTGCAATGCAAAACTTTATTTTTACTAGCAACAGAAAGTGATTTGGAACTATGAAACTTACCGCCAGTATGATTATCATGATAGGAATAAGCCATGAATAAATTCCTTTTAGGTAATTCAGCTTCTCCATCGGGTCGTCAATGACAAGAGTTGCATTCAGTATAGTCGCTTCGGTTGTCGTAATCATCCTGAAGACGAAGAAATTTGTCGTTAAGCAGATTTATTGTTAACGTAACGTATTTGGCAAAAAGCGAGCGAGATGACGAAAGAAAGCATAGATGAGACCCGATTATCGCTTCGGACCCTCGAGGGCAATTAGCTGAACAAACATGGGTGATTTCTGGACAGAAGTAGATAAAGAGTATAAGCTGAACAGATGCAGATGGTCAACATTGGTTAGTGGAACTGAAATAATTTATTCGAGTGAATGGAGAGAAGATGGAGAGCGGGTTTGAAGAGTTTTTACCGAAGTTCCTTAATCAGAAGTAATGAATGCATGACCATTTTCACTTTCAGAAAATTAAACCTCTACTTATCCCGGAATACATACATTTCCGCTATATGCTTCTAATGTACAAATTCCAACATAATGAATGCACTCCTAAAATAGATATCGCAATATTCTCAGAAGCGCTTTTTCTTTAGACTTAATTTAATGATAGCACATTCGATTTGCTTGCCACCGTAATCCATTAATATCCAAAAATTTTGATATGTGTAAATGCTGCCTTTGCCTTCAGTTTCAATAATCGACAAAATATAGACATTTTTTATTCATCTGTCAAAAAAATTGATGCATCTGTTTATATATAATATTAGAATATCTTTGTTATATCCATTTTCTTTGTCTTAATCCAAAGTCTCGCATTCGACTTTTAGAAAAGGAGCATTCCCTTCAGGATGTGAGTTAAAGTAAATATAAAGGCAATGCTGCAAAGGTACTATAGAATTCATTTCTATATTGTTCAGAAAATTTCTCATTCTAAATGTTATTTCATCTTCTTAGGTTAGTTATGGTTTTTGATAGAATTGGCACTGATATGTTCGATATTGAATCTTTTCAAGAATGCAGGCGGAAGATTTATCATGTAGTTTCCGAGAAAAACCAAACATTCTAACGTTGTTTTTCATGCGCAAATTTTTATATCGTACAGCTACAAGTCTCCAAGTAACTCGAAAATGAGGTTCTTCGAGGAGGTTGAAGGTTTTTTCAGTGAAATGTAACGTAACTTGAAAAATCAAGCTACGTCTTAATACAGGGTGTCCCAAGAAAATGTTCCTACTGTATGACAGTTGATAATCAAACTCGGATTCACAGCGTAAGGGAATTACCGCTTGCTTCATTACTGTAAAGTTACGGTAGGATACATAAAGAGAATACTGAGCCATTGAAGGTCACAATGCTTGAGAAAATCGTTAAGAGTTGTACGGTGAAATGAGCATATGCGAACTACGCCATTCTGCTTTTCTGATTTTTGAGATTTTTTTCTCGCAGTGGCGCTCTGTATGTTGGGAGTTCCTACCGTAATTCTATAGTAATGAGGAGAGAGCAGTGATTTGCTCTATACCATGAATCTAACAAGGAAACCGTGTCGAGTCGAAGTGGCCTTTCCAGATGAGACCCACACTGTTTTGAAGAGTATTAAGCGGTGATTCCAAATCTGCCTTCCATATCTGCCAAGCGCCTCTGGACGCCGAGTTATGACCGTTCTTCGGAACGAAAAATGAATGCAGAGTTTAGGTAAAACTGATTGTTACAATCTTTCCAGCGCTCAGATAAAGCAATGTTAAGTATTAGCATGATAAATAAAATGTTAAAATAAAATGTATCCATTGCATAAACAGCTCTGATACTTGATACTGGACCATTTGAGCAAATTTGGGCGGTTTTGCTTCAGTTTTGCCTTCAATTTTTTGACCTGAAAAAGGAGCATAACTCGGCGTCCAGAGGCGCTTGGCAGATTTGGAAAGCAGATTTAGAATCACCGATTAATGCTCTTCAAAGCAATATGGGTCTCATCTGGAAAGGCCACTTCGACTCGACACGGTACCCTTGTAAGTTCGGGCCAGCATCATATATTGGGACCCAATTCAAAAAGGAGAGAGAGTTCCTAAAGAGGAGAAAGAAATCGCAGCAAGAGAGTTATCAACGATCCAACACTATGGAAATGTTTCTGGGACGCCCAGTATATTTCATAATTGATATGAGGATGTGAAACCTATTTAAAGGATTTTCAGAGGACTTCCGAACAAACATGGCGACTGTTCTGTTTTCTCTTAACTGTCGCTTTCTCATAAGCTATTGTTTGGAGCGTTCAACGATCAACCTAATTTAAGGAGGGGAGAAAGAAAGAGTTTCGCGAAGAATATCTGATGAAGAATAGTTCAAAAGAATAAAGCGTGAAAAAATGTTTCTCATGGGAAAGATAAGAGCTTGCTGCATCATCTAATTCAAGAAATCGAATTCAACAGGTCATATGGAAACCAGAAGATGCATTGATCACGAGCTTAGAAAGAAGATGTGTGTGTGTGTTTCGCCTCCATGTGGAAGTTTATGGTGGCTTAAATCGCTAAGCAGTGCGATAGAGGCGGTGAAAGCTGTTTAAGTATGTTTTATAGAATCATGACAGCATGTCAATGTTTTTCGCGTCATGAGGATAACACGAGATTCGTTTTAAGAAATGTCCCATTCTAACCATTTTAGTTTCGTTCGATGAGTGGTAAAGAGACACGAAAATGTTATTGAATGACGTGCATTCGAGTCATAAACACCTAAGCCGATACAATCCAAGCACAAGGTTTATGAAAGTCTTCACAGGTTTTTGGAGGGTAAAAGAAGGGTACTGCCTAGATTTGAGAGGATTTTTGCGGCTTTTGGTTTTTCTCCTCGGATTTCCGGATACGATCTCACGGTTTTGAGATGGGAAATGGTTCGTGACTGGCTAGTACAAAGCGAATACTCCGTAGTTGGATAATACGCAGTCTGTACCCTCTTAAAAATGCTGTAAAGAGAGTATTGAAGGTCAGAAAGCTCAAAAATGCAAATTCCGTAAAAATTCAAGACAACCCGAGCAAAAGCCGTCTAATTCTGCAAATGATAACACCAAACAGGTATTTAACTTCGAGAGCGTCTCGTTCGCCTCTCTCGAAGGCATCATAGCCTAAATTAGAGATATGAGTTTGTGGCAGAAGTAGAAACCGCGCCTATGGGGAATGCATCCAAACTTGCTCGCGCCAACGCCGCTCCAGCGCCGCTTCAGCGTTGTTCCAACGCTGTGCCAGCGCCATACCGAAACTTTGTCGGCCATTTGGTTGATAAGTGTACTTATGTGGATTCCCGCACGAATCTAGCACGTCTATGGAGCAGACACTGCTTTGGCACAGCGCTGGCAGCGGACAACTCTGAAGGCTTCTCGACCGTGTCTCGTTTCCAGTGATTACGTCATCAACAGCGTCGTAGCGAGAATTTCCTTCTGATTTCTGATCATCCCTCATGCCTGATATGAGTCCTAGACGTGGTAAGCATTGGCCGTAGGCAACATCGGATAGATGATTGATGTTGGTTCATGCATTACGATATTTGACAATTGTAGCTTAGCGATCTGTTTACGAATTGCCCTTTTTTGGCTCAGACCGTAAAGTCAATTTTGCGATGCCCAGCGCGTTGTCCTTCATTACATATGACTTATTAGGAGACTAGGATGAAAAAAAATTAATAATAAGCAGCAAGTTATGTTGTGAGCAACGCAAGCATGATTTAAAAACGAGTTTATAGTAATGAAGTAAAATACTACAAAAAATTACAAACTAGATTTTCAACAGATCAAGCCACTGAAAAACTGCCTAAAGTTTGGCAAACATGAAGAGCCAAATTGCAAGCAATTATTTTTGTGAACTTTTTCATGCAAAATTACACATTCTGCTAGCAACCATACACAATCAACCTCCCACAGCGCCGTGAATGGAATGAGAAGATTGCGCTCTGCTCGGCGAGCAGGAAATAAGTGTACGAAAAACTTTACAAAAAGATTTTGTTTGCGTTAATATCTTTATCAAATTTATGTATCCTAATTTCACGCGTAAATGTCGCAGCTTTTTCGGTTTTTCAAACATGCCGCTCAGCCGCCTCGTTGTGTTTCGGAAAACGAGACTTATGCCGCACGATACTCTCAGGCAATATGCAGCACTGTGAATATTTTTTGATCGCGAAATCCCTCGACGTGTCTGTGCCGCTCGATTTTAGAAACCCCCCCCCATCCTATACACGTTAAATTAGGGTAACTAGTGGAGCCGGCGTTGAAGACAAACCCAATTTCGCCTTCCATGTCTTTGTCATTCTCGGCCTTTCCGTGGCCCTGATTAAAGTTAAAGTTCAAAAAATCCATTACTGGGAGCATCTAATCTGAAAGTACAAACGATTTGCAGCACCTGGGTAGGCGGAGCTTAATAGGGGAGGCGTGGCTTGACAGCACTTTTGTGGATACCAGGTCCATTTTCTCCATCATTCAGAGACCACATCAAAAGACCGGACTAATGGATGTCCCTCTTTTGAGGCCTGCATGCGGACTAGGACTAATCGGGGGGGGGGGGGGGGGGCAGGTAGATTTTGCCTGAACGCTGCCTTCAAATTGATTTACAGTTTGAAGCGGAACATCATTTGCTTGTCATTACTGTAGGACTAGGCAATAAGTCTGAATAGAGTTGCAAGCTAAATAACCACATGTCTCATTTACAAGGTAATCAGAATCGCTGGCTTTTGATTTGAAATCTGCACTTCATTAGATATACCGTAGTAACCGTTTTCTCAAGGCTCCTCAAAAATGTAACTACAACAGGCACCATTTGGAAGCCTCAAAGACTTAGGTATTGGAACCAGCTAATGTGAAAACATAAATGTATTAGAGTATGTATTACAATGGCAGTGTGCGGTAAAAGTTAATACCGCAATCCTACAGTAATGAAGAGTGATGGGTGATCCACTCAACACTACGAGCCTCTACAGAATGCTACGAAGACCGAGGCAAGAGGGTTGATAACGATCAAAGACGTTCAGATCTCTAGTTTACAACGAAGATAATTGATAGTGATCAATCGACAATGATAAAAAAGAACAGGAACTCTTCAAATTAGGGTCCAGTCAGTCAAACCTCTGTCAGGATTGCTGCAAACTTAGTGACGAGACGACGAGATAATAGACAGAAGCTTTAACGTCACTAAATGTATAATTAATTACGCTATTTAGCGTTTGCTTATCTGTTATTTAGTGCTGATTTTCCAATTAATTTTTTGTCATACTTAACAAAAAAATTTTCAAACTTCCTCGAAAGATTTCTTCATCGTTTCTAACGATAAGTTACGTAGAATGTTGTGTTTGATATTTACATGTCACACATGAAGAATATAATTTTTGAAATGTGTAAAAATCTTTTTTTTCGGTAAATTTCCGAAAAGATGATTTTTAGAATGGTTATTAAAGAACTTGAAAGTCCGAACCTTCGTATCATCAATGATTGCGAGAAGCCTTGAAAAATCTAAAGAAAAATGTAAAAGAAGAACGAGAGAGTTCGAAAAATGGTAAAAAATGGAGGCTGAAGTGTCGTTAGAAAATTTTAAGATAGTGCCAATGGATAGCCCTTTCTCTTTTCCATATACCTCCCTCTTCTCCAAGCATCAGCCTTTACCATTTTTTGAAAGTTTTCAGTGAAAATTGAAGAAAGCATAATAACACTCATGTACGACCTAATAATATATTAGGTTGTTACATAAGTCTTGTTACACTTAACTTCTAACGGCGATAAGTCATACACCTCGTAGTCTTTGCAGGACTCCAAGGTACCATTCAATAGAGCAAAGCAAGTTCTACAAGATGGTCTGCAAAAGTTTGTGCCAGCTCCGACCCGCCGTAAGTTTGCACCCAAAATCTGAGTCGTACTGAAATTCAAAAAATCGCGAAAAATTCATATCTTTGTTCAAACAAATCCTACAGATCTCCAACTTGCTCACAAAAATTGCCCACTATATCAAACACTCATATGTACCGTTGCTGTATTTTTTCCTTATCAAGAAATCGGGAAAAAGAATTTTTTTTAGTTTTTACAAAAATGAAGCTATGCTGTTTCTTTTCATGTAGCTGTATACTACAAGCCCTTAGAAGAATAACCGTAAATTTTCAGCTTTTTAGAAGCCCTAGTTTTCGAAAATCACTTAATTTAGCATTGAACACCCGAGTGATAAAAGCTAAATTTGGTATTTTTCAAAAACCAGAGCTTCTGAAAAGCTGAAAATTTACGGTTATACTTCTAAGGGCTTGTAGTATACAGCTACATGAAAAGAAACAGCATAGCTTCATTTTTGTAAAAACTAAAAAAAATTCTTCTTCTCCATTTCTAGATAAGGAAAAAATACAGCAACGGTACATATGAGTGTTCGATATAGTGGGCAATTTTTGTGAGCAAGTTGGAGATCTGTAGGATTTGTTTGAACAAAGATATGAATTTTTCGCGATTTTTTGAATTTCAGTACGACTCAGATTTTGGGTGCAAACTTACGGTGGGTCGGAGCTGGTGCGAACTTTTGCAGACCATCTTGTAGAGCTTGCTTTGCTCTATCGAATGGTACCTTGGAGTCCTGCAAAGACTATGAGATGTATGACTTATCGCCGTTAGAAGTTAAGTGTAACAAGACTTGTGTAACAACCTAATAATATACGAAAGCCAAAAATGAGCTAGATTGGAGGCAAAATACTTCAAAGACCAATGAGTCAGATGAGGGGCGTCGTGAAGGGCGCAAAGCTTTCAAGAAGCACTTGAGATGCGCAAGTTCAAATGCCTCACAATCAGTAGACTACGTGACTGCCATCGTCACTATGTCGAGTATCGTATTTCGAAAGGACCTGAGGTTCTCGAATTGTCAAAGGTAAACTGTGAGGGAACACCACAGCAGACAGGAAGGCGATCTGTTGTTGAACTAGATATTTAGACAATGAAGTCGGCGTAATAGTCAACAACCCACGCTCCATTCAGAATGTTATTGACATACGGTTATCTGACGTAATTCAAACCTTTTGAAAATTATTTACGTTCTAATCGTTTGATGCATTTGAAAATTACGATTAGACGGGCATGACGTCTTGGACAAGTGCAATAGATAAAGCATCAATAATATAATCAGTATATCGTTACATCAAAAAATTAGCCTTTATTATCTCCGTACTATCTACGAGATCAAATTTCTTCAAAATAAAGTTCGTGGTCCTATAAAGTTCCTGGTCCTCATCTACATAGATGAAATGGATGAATGACAGTAGGCTTTTCCAATCAAAAAAGACCTTTTTTAAGGCAGGGGCTTAGTCCCCTCGGAAAGTTTTCCAGTAGAATAATACTCTGATTTTCTCACTTATGACCGTTTTCTACTTAGTTATAATGTAATGGACCAAATCACCAAGACTTCAAATTCAAGTTTTGTTTCTGGATGATGAGCTTTTTCGTCCGTGATTTTTATTTCCATTATATAAGCCTCACATGTTTAACGAAATTGCCATGATGCGCTTTTTATGCTTCAAATATAAAGAAACTTCTCAATTTCCATCCTTAAACAAACTGGATAATTATCTATACAGGTACTTTAAACGGCATATACTTTTCTTATTCTCTCCCTCTTTCTGGCAGATATGTTATTGGACTGATTTCTCAAAAATCACTCAAACTTGGAAATCTTCTTTTTGCTTTGTTTTGCTTTACCAGTTCTTCAAAAGTTTCACTTAAATGTTTCGAGAAAAATTCGTCACATTAAAGTGAGCAAAACTCTTTCAGCGGATTTTTATGGTCTTTTCGAAGTAGCACTTTGGACTTTTTAGATTGTACCAAGCTTCATTCGAATAATTGCGTAGAACAACAATGCCTTGAACCTTACGAAATTTTTAGGATTTGGAGGGTTCAAGATTCTACTATTATTAAATCTCGATATTGCAGAGCAATCAAGGTTTCCCGTTGTGGAATATTATGGTTTGATTTTTCAGATGCGTGGATCTAACATGAAAGTGGAAACTAAAAAAGCTTGAGTTCAAACTGCTACGATATCAAAGCAGCAGCTATGAAAAGATGACGTAAGGAGTCAAAGCTGACGGAAAGTGAGAGAGAAGCTGCGTCGAGTGCCGTTCTAGAGCACTCGTCTCTAAAAATTCATTTTCAGAAAAAGTGCAAAGGAGAAGTAAAGTTCAACTCATCCTAGTATCGGAATTTGTGTTTGACAAAAAAAATTGCAGAGTAAAAAGCTGAGGAGGACAAAATTGGGATTAGATGTCACCGAAAACTCAGAAATTTCCTGCTTTTTTGCAATTCCTTGCTTCCTGCTAATTATGGTATTTTACATTCGGAATAGCGAAATCGGCTCAGTCTCTCTTTCGGTGTTCTCTCTACAGTCGCATAACAGTAAGCAAAGCGCAAGAACTTATTTATGTTCTTCAGCATAATATCATACATCTTAATCTAATACAAAAGCACGTGTTAGACGCCTGCGGATCTGTTTAATTTTTTTTCAAGAACTTAGACTAATCCTACAGTACAAAAAATTCCAAATCGGATAAGTGGAATAAAGCTTTCTTTCTGAAAAAAAAGCACAGTGGACTTGAATAAATCCGCTTACAATGGATAGCCCAGTATAAGAAAAATTTCTGATATGAAAGTATAATGCACTAATCCAAAGCATTATGATGAGACGAATAGATGAATACTTATTTTGTGTAGATTTCCCATACATTTGATTGAATAGTCAATTCGATGCAACGTTAATTCCAGCACAAACTAATCACCTCGCTTAAGGGCAAGGCGTTTGAAAATTGCAGGTTTTTGCGAAAACTATTGCGAAAACGAACAGTTATATTTGCATATAGATGAGGAGTTGTTTATTGAACAGGGTTATAAAAAATAATAGGCAAAATTCTAAACGGAACCCTTGCAAGGTTAGGTAGGAATCCTGAATCGATGGCTGGGAAACAAGTAAAATTGAACGTTAGATGATGAGCGAGTTAAAAAGGCAATTTTTTGGCGGTAGCCTAGTATATTGGCAAAGAAGAAATAAAATGCGCCCTTTAAAAAACGACGGAGAACATTACCACTGTAATTTTCAAGGTTTTCCATAGAATGATGTCAGCCCATCATTCCCAGGAAAACAGAAATGTTGAAAATGCTTACAGACTAACGTGATTAGACACTCCAGGGATACTGCCGTCACTGCTGATGAATCGCAACCTTTGAAAAAAACAAGTGTAAACACCAAACGCCTCGTTCCATTCACTCATCACTCCAATTTTTTCGGCGGTAAACATCGCATTGATGCGTGCCAAACCTTTTTCAGAATTGACGGGTTGAGTAGTGAGTTTAGTGAGCAAAGGGAAGGTGGTGGCGGTGAAACAACGAGTGAAGAGTGTTCACCTCTTCGTTGAGGCAACGGAGAAATAGAAATAACCGAAAAAAAAATTTGGGATTTGACTCTATGAAAATAGAAATTATTGGGCTCCATTGTTCTTTCTCCAGTTCACATCCAAGCCCTTTCCGGGACTCTTTAGCAATCTGAGAACGCCTTGAATTATTGCTGAAAGAGTTTTTTTTTCGAAAGTCTGTGAGTTCTTCCTACCTTCTGCGATCCTCTTTTCAAGGGCGAGACTCTTGAACTACGGGAAGAGTCCTTACTTACTACGCCGTATTTTAAAAAAATGAATGGGTTTATGAAAGTGAATGAATACAGTCTATGCATGTTTAACCATTTTTGATCAGAATAATCCCTGTGTTCTAGGACTTTGCTAGATGAAGCGTTGGAAATCTTTGTGCTATCCTACGAATTTCCATATGTTGGTGTATCTATTGTGAAAGAAAAAGCAAGATACAAATGTTCTGACGTTGTAATTGAGACAATCAGTATCGAAATAAGAATTAATTGATTTTGTTTATCAATTATTCGATTTTCAAATCAAAGTTAATATCGATGATGTAAATGGAACAAAGGAAGAAGTCACTACGAGGACAAAAGCATCTCATAGCAGCAGTTTATTTGAATTTCATCGGAAGTTCATTATATATGTAGTACAAGGAAAGCTACTTGTTTTGATAAGAGGATAAGACTGCGGTCGAAGAATCAGAGGTTTGAAGTTAAACAAGTATTGCAGAGATCTTAATCACGTTTCTGGCAGATGCACTCCTCCTGGGGAATTCCGTTTTTCTTCCAGTCATATCATGAACTGGAGCTGTGACTATAGCAATCATATCGCTTACAACATAGAGATTTTATAAAAGAAAATCATAGAAGAACAAAAACAGCACAATGCGTTGCAGAGAATATCGTGAGCTCTCGGAAGTTTTGTCGCCAAGAATATCAAAAGTCCATGCAAATGTCAACAAACGTCGGTAACTTAAAAAAGTGTAGAGGAGCTTTGGAGTGTAAGCTGTGATTCTTACGGGGAATCAAGCAAGCAAGGAAATCAGTAGACTCTAAACTGAAGTTTAGAGCTTTATCAGAGATCTGTTCGCAAATAAAAAGCTATTTAGGCTTTCGAGACGAAATCTTACTAACAGTGTTACGGTTATGATTGAATAGTAGATGTTTGATTTATATGTTTGCTGATTGTTTTACTTCGTAGGTTACTGCTCGTTATATAGTATGCCGGACGTACTGCAAAATCATAAATCATCAAATCTGATATGATAAATTCAATGTTCTATGATTTCAACGAAAAGCGGCTTCAATTCAAACCAGTCAAATAGGGCATTGCGATTATTATTTCTAATAACTCGCTCTCAGAGTACAGAGTACGGTTGCATACAAGGCTTATTTGATGTTCCCTTCAAATCTCAAGTGAAGATACCCGTTTGTTTTCTGCGTCAAAATAAGAGCCGACACATTCCAAAAAAATATTTTTGGTTGAAGTGAGAAGTGGCAAACGTTCTGCTCGGTAGACACGAAATGGGCGCGATTACATTAGTCTCCCATTGATAAATAATAGGTTGAGTAAAAAGTAATGAATCTTTTCAATCTCCATTCAAACCTTTCCGCCGGGTAGAACAATGATAAACAGTTCCGAATTGTGTTGAGCGCAGTTTCTCTTTCTTCTCGCAGCGGTCATATCATCGGCCTGATTTCTCTCTCAATCTTTTGATATGTACAAGGTGTCCCAAAAGTATGTATACACTGTTTGATCTTTAATAAGTCTCTTGCTTTGGCGCCTTTCGACAAACTTTAGGTACCATTTTGTAGAGCAGGCTTCAACTTAGATTTATAGCATGGAGCAAATCAACTATCTTCATTCACTACTGTAGGATTACGGAAATTTCAAGAAGGGATTTGAGCCACTGAAGGCTCTATTTCGTCTCAAAAAGCGAATCGCACAGATTGGAAACCTCTTACACTAGGCTAGTTAGAGTCCCTGAAACCAAATATGGACTTTGCATTTTACCGCAATGCTTCCTTCATGACTTATGCCAGGTAAATCGCAAAGCTGCCTTTACAATGCTTCGTAAGACTGTGATTACACCATCTGAAAAGCTTTACAAACTCCCAAAACGTTGAGTAACGAAACCACTTTTCAGGATTTTTGGAAAAACTTTTTGAAACACGACTAATCCACAATGACACTGTAAGCCGAAAGTTCCTACCGTAATCCTACAGTAATGAAGAGCGATCGGTGGTTCGCTCTATACTGTAAATCTAAGTTGAAGCCAGCTCTACAAAATGATGTTTGAAAGCAGGCAGAAGGCTTCTTGGGAAGAGAGATATTTACGATCAAACAATGTATACTTACTTTTGGGACATCCTGTATATAAAGCAGAAAACAGCAGAAAATTTGTATGCCTGCGCACATTTTCCTGGTCATGAAGGATGAGGCGGTGAAGGTCATTTTGATCTGTTGGTCATCAAGACATGGTAAGGACGGTAGGAATTGAACCCAGGACGAGTGGGAATTAAAAGAAGGATAAGTTTCGTTGAATGAGAGGTTAACGCACGATAGACTGGCTCCAAACCGGGGTGGAACCCGGGATGCCAGCTTGTTGCTTAATAATTTTTTCCAGGCTTTTGAACTCTTCATTTTCGCTACGTGTAACTTTAGTTAATCACAAAATTTTTGTTTCAAATACTCGAAAGAGATGTGATTGCCTAATTACAAATCAGACCTTGCCTAGTGCAAATCTTTTGAGAACTTCCGAAACTAGCATCTTGCTTGATTTGCAGAAAAAATTGGGTGAAACAAAAATGCATCAAACTCTACAGCATCGTAAAAAGTTAAAGCCTGAAGGTCGTTAATAATCAAACTTGCCTTTGCAGTATAACCGAGCAATTGTCTCTTAAATAAATCACACAATTGATTGTGAGATAATACATCCACGCACAATCAATAATTTAACCCATTGACGACAACGCCTAATTTGCTTGGCGGCGCTGTAAGACGGCGCGATTCTGCACAACACTTTCTGCTGGGAAAGTTTTGTGATTATTTAGAGTTGTTTTGTAAACGACTACAATCATCTTCTTGGGTGACGAACTACAGATTCAAAAAATGCGAAGATTGGAAGAAATACTGAACTGTGGAAAAAAAATACTAGACCTGGAAAGAATATGATTTTGCAAGGGGTGTGGGCCACCGGTAGTCCACATCGTCCCTGGCGGCAAAAAGTGCGTGGGCCACCGGTGGTCCATATCGTCGTCAATGAGTTAAACGGCAACACTTTTTAGTCAAAAGACTGCGACTAATTCAGTAGCCATGAAAAGATTTGGTTGAAATTATAGCTTTTGGGAAAAGAAAAAAATTGCATCGAATGAGCATATATCTAGGAAGACATACGAAGTTTATGCTTTTGATTCACCCTAACACGTTTTTGTAGGATTAGCAGCGCTTTACGTATCGGAAATTAAAACAATAGCATTCAAGGTGCTAGTATTTCTTCTAGAAACAAACAAGGCAAGGTCAAACAAGGCATACGGTACAGGTACCCTATTTATGCTCATAACTCATTACCGGAGCTTGAGAGCTCGAAAGACAGTCCAAATCATTTTATTGCACTAACAATAAGCGTGTTTACAGATTTGCTTCTCACTTTCATTTCTTAAAACAAGCGATCTCGCAGACCAGAAGGACAAATTTGCAAGAAGTTTTAAAGAACATCCGACTTTCTGTGATCCACACATACCAATGGCGTATCAAGGATTTTTTCCGTTCGGGAGGAGGGCGGGGGGTGGATGGGGGGGGGGGGGAAGAGGGAGCGACAAAAATTATTTTGGTGAACTTACGTACCTTCAGCCACGCACTCCAAAAAATGTGTCGGTATGCTTCCTAAAACTTTGCCGAACACATACCCCCCCCCCGAAAAATTTTATGCGGCTATATCAAATTTGAAAAAGTTCAAAATTTAATTTAATTACTTGCAGGTAGACAAGTCACTCCTCCTCTGTATGCCACTGACACATACATATCAGGTGGCCACTTTGGCTAAGGTTTCTCCCATCAATTTGGGAGAGGTGGGGGCAATTTGAGTGGAGGAACGAACACCTTAATTAAGCACCGCCTCCGCGGACTACTGGTCCCAAAACGATACAACAGTAGGACGAAAGGACCAGCAGCCCGCAGAAGCGCCGCCTAACTGAGGTGTTCGTAACTCTACCCGGCAATTTTACAAAAGGGGGATCTCAAGCAAGGAAAATGATTTGTACTGTGGCACCAACTTCTTGATGGGAGAACAAAATAGATATTGCTAACTGTGCGTGCGGGATGAAGTCTATCGGCGACAGTATAGACGTCTACCGGTGCGAGTGACAGGTAGGTTGACATAGACTATGTGTTCGGATGCTCACACCTATGCGCCGTTGCTGGCTCTGATGCATGTAGCGCTGAAAGACAGAACCCTCGGCTTGGCAACGAAGCTAAGGGTGCCTTCATACCGCGCCGGCAGCCGCCGCTAGCAGCCCGTAGCAGCCCGTAGCAGCCGCCAGCCGCCGCCAGCAGCCCGCAGCAGCCCGTAGCAGCCCGTGGCCGCCGCTGGCCGCTTTGTTATAGAAGCGCAGAATCATCAGAAAACTTTTTTGAGTGCTCCTGCTATGCTTTTCGCCTTTCTTGCTTTTTCCTCTGTTGCTGCCAGTGGGTAGTTCGATCTCATAAATCATATTTGTGTCCAATACATCACAATGTCGGCCCACGGTCATCTTGTTGAACCACAGTTCGCAGAAGTTTCTTTCCGGTGTGACTCACTCTGACTTTGAAAGCGTCCACTTCCTTCCTGTGTGCAATTTGTTTATTTTTAAGTATGATTTTGCTTCAATCATCTTCTTGACTATCTGTGCATATCTGAATTGCATTCTACTATTTCACAAGTTCACCGAATTGATTCGCGGGTGGGTTCTTCCAACTTTGATGATGGCTTACATTCGTTTTAGACAAGACAGATTTCAAAAGTGAAATCTGGGCACTGATAGAATGCAATGTGCGGCAGCAGAACAATGAACACGAATGTAATATGTAAGATCGAACTACACATTGACGGCAACAGAAGAAAAAGCGGCGTGCAAGATGAAAAGCGTAGACAGGAGCACTCAAAGTAGTAAGATTCTGATGATTCTGATGATTTTGCGCCTCTATAGCAAAAGCGGTCAGTGGCGGCTACGGGCTGCTACGGGCTGCTGGCGGCTGCTGGCGGCTGCTACGGGCTGCTAGCGGCGGCTGCCTGCGCGGTATGAAGGCACCCTAAAGTGGTCGACAGAGCAGCTGCAGCAATTGTTGGGTATATAAGGGATCGCTTCAAGGCATCAAAAAAGAAACTGCCAGAACTCCTTTCCAATCAAATCAGAAAACCTTGCCTTACTTGTTATCCAAAATGGAAAACTCGCAGAAACTTCGTGAGCAATCAACACTATTACCTTCATTTATAGATCTTCTTTCACTTTCATGCTCACGTTGCATCCAAAGCTCAAAAAATTCTTGTGAGAGCAAGAACTGATGTCTTCTTAACGAGTCACTTGGTGAATCATTGAATAGGTCATCCCCATAAGTCCATAGAATACTCACGGCCATGCAGAAATTCGTGCTTCTCCGAGAATTCATTACAAACACGATTATAACATCAATAATGAGAACGCGCTTCCGTTTAGACCAGTATTGTTAGAACTCACATATTTCTAATTATGACGCAAATTCAATCAATCGAGTCCTTAGTGCGTATTTTGCATATTTTGTATTTTGGTTCTTTTTTGGATGACCTACTTCAAAATACTGCAAAAATTAATGGAATGAAAGAGTCTTTGCCAATTCAAACGCGTTGTCTTGTACCATAGCGACGACAAGAGGCTAAAAAGCTTACTACAGAGAAAGAGAATATTTATGTTTGAAACCCAGATTTTTTCTCACAAATTAGATATTTTGTTAAGTTTTTTCAATGATTTCTGTACACTGTTCTGGGAGAAACTGAAGCCTTTAGGCTTGCTACATACAGATTCAACAGCAAGAAGTCGATTAGCGCCTTTTTGATGGTGTGAATTAAGTATCAGCCTTTTCCTTTGGGTATGCTCGTTCCTGTACCTTCCTCGGGAGTATGAAAAAAATATGGAATTTGTCTACTTAAGATGGGGCAATGCGCGACCAGTAAATTCAGTTAGGCGGTCACCATCAAACGATAACCTTCATCACTAAAAATGACTCAAACTTTCAAACAGCGTTTTAAGCCAAGAGACCATAGCACCAAAATGTTGTGCTAATAGGGCAAGCGGTAATAGCTAAAAGAATGCGTTAGTTCCAGTTTATGAGTTTACAAAACTCGAATCATGAGTAATAAGAGAGATTTCACCTAGCATTTTGCTCAAGTCGGTTCTGACTGTCCACACAAGGTGATATCGTCTCACAAGGGAAGGATATTTGAGCAGCGCTTCTATGTGAAATATAGAAGTCTCAATGAACATGAAACGCTGATTCCAAATCCGCTTTCGGTAACTGCAAAGCACTTCTGGGAGGGAGATATAGGAATTTTTTGGAGCAAATTTACAATAAAATACGGCTACAATAGCATTAGGAACAGTAGTCCGTGAGCTCAAATAGGGCCATGATTACTGCAGCGCTTTATGCAACTAATATCTTCAGTCTAATAAGCTTAAGTTAGTGATTACTCCTTTTAAGCGCCGGGACCTCGATACCTGTATTCACCTCAGTCAAAAATTCTTGAACTTTTGCCTTAAGAAATTCCTATAGCCCTTCTCCCAAAAATCCTTTGCAAATAACAAAAGCAGATTCGGATCATCGCTGCATGCTCTATAAGACAGTACACATTTCATATGAAAATTCAACTTCGACGAAATATCCTTCTCTTGTCAGATCTCGTGCCAACTCATTCAATTCGCGCTCACTCTAGCCAGTGACTACGCACCATCGGCAGGAGTATACATAACTTCGTTCTCAGAAAAGGAATCTCAACATAGAATCAGAGGAAAAAGCAAGGGCTTCGTGCGAGATCATCGAAGGACTTAATCGACGCGATCACTGCTATGGCCTCAACTCAAGATCTTCTTTATCTAACACCCCAACAACAGAAGGTTATCATAATGGCGAATAGCCGTTTGGCAATTTCCACGCTTTGTGGGTTACGCACCGATCAGACTCAGGTAAGACTACCCTAAGGAGCCTCAACATCGCTACACCAAATCGCGAGCACGGAAACTGAGTTCCTGATGTTCCCTCACCTGCCCAAAACTTTCGAATAACAGCAGAGCAATCGTAATACGTTCTGCTGAAAAGGCTCGAGCAGAAATGCGCATTCATCTTTAAGTCGATGTCGATTGTCAACGGCCGTTCGCTAATTGCCCGCTGCTTTTTAGCACGTTTCTTGTGTTTCCTGGCCAACGATCATTTGTGCATGGATGGCAGATAATGGTTTTCTCACGAGAGAAAAAAATCAATCATGCAGCTTGTTCTTTTTGTTTTGTAGGTATAGGAATGACGTCATGTCATTGTTGGATATGTGTCCAGTAGCGAGCTAGCGGGAAGAGGGGATTGGAATTAGCTTGCGTTATAAAATTATGCAGCTAGCTCTTTCGTCTTTGCAAACTTTGATTAAATGAACTGACAAGATTTCTTTATGAGAGCCAGATTACCTTGTAATGGCGTTGTGCCCATTTATTTGATTTGTGGGGAGGGAAAGAGGAAGCGGGGGGGGGGGGAAGGGGAGTTAACGAGCTTGCTAAAGATTTGAAGTGCAGTCCAGAAAATTTTCAAGCTAGTTTAGGTCATTCCTTTTAATTCCAAGAAATCTTTCTTTGCACAATCTCCTCCCATCTAAAAGAAATCTCGTGGATCGCCTTTGTATTATCATGCACCAAGGTCGAACCCGGAGAAGCGGAAAATATTTTTTGACCATTTGAAAATGCATCTAATGCACCATGCATCTAACTGTAAGGACGATGAATGGGTGTTTTAGCCACATTTTGGCATAAACCATACCTATGTTCGCTTCATTTAGATTATTTTCAGCAAAAAATAAAGGTTTTTGGCGAAATTAAGCCACGCTTGATGAGCTGCACCACATGCAAATTACAATAAGCTAAACATTGATCATACGACATAAATATTTGAGTATGTTTACAGAAACATACCTAATTAGAAGCTACGAGCGATAACAAGATGTGCATTGGGAATGAAACGCCGCATGAAAAAGCAATGGACCGAAGGGGATGGGTTTGTGACGTGATCTGTCACATGGACAGAAAGAACGAAATTTGCAAGCTAAGGATTTTCGCTGCAGTTTTTTCGGAAAACTCATCAAGGTGTATTATCCCTCTGACGACTAAGACGTGGACATTGTGACCCACATGGGGGTCGTGGCTTGGATTTTGCGGTTGTCTACCACTTGGGACAAACTCCCTTCGAGATTTTACTTGAGCGAAATGTAGAAATGTTCCCCATGTCTTTCCGCAACCTCTCAGAGCTACGGTATGTATACCGTAGTTGGAAATTCGAATGGTTTTAGTTAAAACTCAATTGTTCCATAAAAGCTTTTCCCACAGGGAAACCGAAATTGCTCACTGTTGTCAACGTCAATATTCACTGCTAAGAAAATAAAAGAAATGGAAAATGTTGAGAATGAAAGGTTTCGGGTTTCACCCTACAAAGGAAAACTCAGGTTTGCCCTAGAACTTACGAGACTTGACTTTCGATGCAAAATTCAGCACGATTTCTTTCCAAAAAGATTACTTTGCACACTTCCTAGGAACACTAATTCAAGAATCTAGTGCAGTACTACTCAAGCAAATCTATCATCTTTGTGTACATTCTCTTTCAAAATACTGGAGGTTGTTCTTCGTAACACCGAGAAATGTTATAAACTTGAAACATAGTTCATCAGGTACTGCTTCCACTTGTATTATCAAAACTTTTAATTATTTCTACGTTCACTATGCCAATGTCTGGACTGCCTACTATTCTTATCATTGTACTAGAAAAGATAAGATTCCGTAGGAAAACGACTAATGTTGAGTTTCGACGAGAGATTGTGACAGACAGCACTTTCCAATTTGTAAAACAGAGGTCGTGATGGGACAAAAATCTTATAGCGTCGTCACTCGCCTAGCCATTTGAAAGCAGATGGCACAAAGTGAGAGACATCAACGAAAACGATATAACATTCAGTTGAATGAAGAGAGTCCCTCGTTGAATTCGCAACCTGAAATATATTTTGTTGTTCAAATCTATTCGCATTGAATCTCAAACAATGACGAGGATCACGATAATTACATGTAGTGATTCAAGAAAAGATTGTAACAGATATGATTGGATCGACATGAAACCTCGCTTTTGAGCCAAGCAGGAAATTCTTGCATTCAACACTTTATGGTAGAATGATTAGTTGACATTAACATAAGTACTCTATCAAAAGCTAATCTATTCCATAGTCAGGCATCAAGATCCGAAAAACAATATTCTTGAAATGGATTAAATGAATCACTCAAACGCAACGAGTGTAGAAGGAAGTTAATAAGCTGAATCATACTCGATTGCTCAGATCCATCTTCAAAGTAATTATGAAAAAAATGACCTTTGTAGACACCCATAATACCATTACAATTAGCGATTATTTATTGGTACAAAGTGCACTTCTGTGTCATTGTATCATCGACGGTGAGGATTTACCACTATTGTTACAGCCAATTTTAAGGCGTTAGTAGGTTTTGAAAAAAACACTGAAACTATTTCTTAGTTTAGCCAGATTTGAGTGCGCTACAGGAAATTTTGACCTCACTTATGCAAGGATTTTACGTCGCTGGAGAGTGCAAGAAGCTTTGCGCTTTTCGGTCGCTAATCTCTTAGGTTCAGTCTTCTTGCAGAGAGAATGAGAATTGAGTGTGAGAATTTCTTGGCTTAAGACTTTTTGTTCCAGTCAATTTGTAGCTCCTAAAAAAACTGCAGACATCTGAAAAGCTTTTTCGTTTTATTGAAGAATTTGAATTTATCATATGAAGAATGTTCTAAAAAATAGAACTCAGAATAAGCTAGACTAGATATGTGCTCTAGAAGTTATACGCTCTGTAAAGTGCTTGCAAAAATCTTTTTTGGAATCTTGAAGATAAGGCTACAAGAGCTTGTAAATCTAGCTTCCACCTATCTGCAAGTAAAGCATTCAAAGGATTTTAGAGACTATATTTCAAATAATTCGAAAAATTCAACAATATATAAACTTTGCTGCACTGAAAACTGTTATGAATTCGCCAGCCCTTTTTGTGCAGTTGCAAAATATTAATGCAGAAATTAAGCAAAAAATTCACAATCCTACATTTTTAAGTGCTTTCATATGATCTACAAATATGTACCTTACTTCTTCCTGACTTGCAAAAGCTTCATATGTTCAAGATCAAAACACCAAACGCTGAAGATGGACCTAATTACAAGATTTCAAGATAAAACTGCGACGGATAGGGTGGATACGATACGTGCGTTTAGGAAAATGGTAGCCGAGGTCCTTCAACATTTCTCGCCACTAAATTAGGTATTCCAACGTTTTGCATTTTCCAGTATCAAGGCGGTGGAGAAATGAAACAATGGAATGGACGCTCAGAAGACCAAAAGCTGTTGGTTCAATAATGAAAGAATAAATGGGATAATAAATAAAGCATAAAAGAATCGGAGGCTTCAATGCTCTGCGAGCATGCTGCAAACGATTCTACTTCATCTGAAGGGGTACTAGCACAACACCTTTCCAATTTCGTAAAATTACACTGGCACAACACCTTTCCTTGGAATTACACTGGCACAACACCTTTCCATTTGCATAAAATTCCCTAAAATTACAAGTATTTGGATATATCATAATATAGCCAGGTTATAGACTTATTTTGGTATTGCCTTTTGTTTGCACTGAGTCCAAAAATACCATGGAGAAAGATGTGATGGATAGCACAACAGACGGTTAGTTCTTGCGAAGCTTTCAAATTCACTGTAGACATCTGATTCTTTTTTCGTTACCTTTGAGCACTCAAATCCCAGCCGTGTGACCTTCCGTCATCTCATAGAAAAACCATGCAATTCAAAACTCGAATTGCAGAGCGTTCCCTTAATAGAACGAACCGACTCGTGCAGGGGCGTGTGATGTCCAAAAAATTTCTAAAAAGGGAGAGTAGAGTGACGTAGTGCTGTCACGCCCTGTGATTTGAAATATCACCGGAGGTCCTATTGAATTACATTTGCATGAGACATTGCACGTGGGAATGTTCGAGGAAGGGCTATATTTGCGTAGCATTGCAATGATTTTGGGGCTCCAAACATGGTCTGTAATAGGAAATAGTCGAGACGAACTAGGGTATTTATTTGCAAGGGTAGTTCAAAGAGCAACATTTTCTAGACAAAGTCATAGGGTTCTCAAAATTTTTTGCGACTGTGAGTAAGAAAAGTAGAGCTTGAATACCATAATTATAATAGCATGGAGGAATCTTCAAATGAATCACTGCGTAATTATGAGCTGAGGGGTTAGCTTCATGGCGGTGATTTAAACCCAATTTTTTGGCAAACCTTGTAGAACTTTCTGTATTTGACGCCTAAAATTTTGCAACTTTATATTTTTTCTAAAATGTACTAGATGGCCGCTAGCTAGAACCAAAAAATTGAGAAATTAACTTACAATCAAACTCAGAACCACGATTTGTTCTCCGACACAAAAATTACGGTTTACTCTCTTTCTTAAAGAGCAATGCTTTCAATTTTTGAAGGACAAAGTGTAAATTTAGCCTTAAGATTTGAAAATGAGAAATTTCTTTTGTTTGCTTGAGGACTGCAATCCAAGCTGATGTGAAAATTCAATTTAGTCTCAAGATATGAAATATTACTCGATTTCGTTAGGCTTTGGCCATACTTTACCCCTGTTACCCGTGTTACCGGTGTTACCCTTGTTACCCGTGTCACTCGTGTTACTAGTGTTACCAGTGTTACTCGTGTTGCCCATATTACCAGTGTTACCCGTGTTACCCGTTTACCCGTGTTACTAGTGTTACCAGTGTTACTCGTGTTGCCCATATTACCAGTCTTACCCGTGTTACCCGTTCACCCGTGTTACTAGTGTTACTCACCGGTCAGTGATATTGCGTTTCAAAATGAGACTGTATTATGATCATTTCGCTATTCAACAGCAATAAAAGCGGTAACACCAGTAACATCAGTAGCACTACTAACACGGTTAACAGTAGCACTTGTAACACGAGTAACAAAGAAAAAGTATGGCCAAAGCCTTGGGAGCAATCATGAATGTTTTAGATTTCTAACACTATTCCTCTATCAAGCCTTTCATCCTTGAACCCGAGTTATAAAAGTAAAATTACAAGCAGACTTTACTATCAGTAAAAGAAAGTGATGTTGAAAATGGACAAACAAAAGCTGACATAATTAATAGTTTCTTGTGATCTTTGAAAAGTGCTTACCGCCCACCCGGTCATAGGTCACAATTATGTATATGAAGTCCGATGAATGACATTAGAAACAGCCACTTATATATTCTGCTTACTTCATTACATCTCGCTTTCCTTGAATAAGGTAAAGATAAAGTCAAGCAAAACTAACTGCAGTCATAGAGGTGTTATTGCAGTATTCATCACTTTCTGATAATTCTTGAATGAATCTGTTAAATGATTAACAAAGATAGTTGAGCTCTTTTAAACTAGATAAACATAAAATTCCGGCTTTTTAGCCTGAATAACGTTCATCTCTCAAATTCAAACAGCCCATAAACTTTCATGAAATTTTCTGAGTAGAATTATTTGGATCTCAAAAGTTATTTGCGTAAAAATCAAACACTACTTCGTACAAACGAACATATATAACCCACAGTCTCATAAGACATTAGTACAAACCCTAATGCAATTCAGGGGATTTTCGCACATAACTAGAAGGGATCTTCGAGTTGTTAATGCCCAGTCGGAGCCCTGAAAGTGCAAGTACAAGCGCGTAAACCGCAAATCCGTTCAAATTCAACATCTGCTATCAGATTTGATTTTTTGTTCACAAAATAGAAAGTTCACATGGACTCGTGCAAAACAAGCAGACTTGATGATGAGCCTAATCCAGTATTACAAACGCTGCAACGGCAGCGCATGTGATCTTTGCAATAAAAGTGCTCTTAGGAAATATTCTAGCGAGGCAGCGTCAGCCCAGAATTTCGGCCCCGAGTTTTTATTTATTTAGCCTTTCCATAGGTGAGATGAGAGTATTATACACAGTAAAAATCCCAAAAGTTCCCTTTTAACATTGAAAACGTAATAGGGTGTCCCATAATTTTTTGCCGTTTTTACTATAACCTCGAATCGTTCGACAGGGAAAAGCAAACTCTAAGGGATGGCTATAGAGAATCCGCCCAAATCGTAATTCACCGGAATTTTTTAGCTGAAGCCTGATAGCAGTCGAAAACGAGCTTTTCCTTCAAAGAGCGTATCTCCGCTCCGAAACGTCTCAAAAATTCCCCATTTATCCTAACGTATCACATTCAACTGTACATTCCCGTATTTCTTCATGGCTAGAATTAGAGTAAAATGAGTGGGGTAAAATGGCAAATGCCCCTAGACATCTTAAGCTCCTTCCACGCACATGATTATATAGCCCACACATACACCTTACGATCATATATTTGTAAACATTGGGGTGCTCCAGTCCTCGAGAAATGCTTATTTTTAGGGTGAGAACGGTAAAAAATTATGGGGTCCTTGCATTGTGGAAATCTGGACAGTAGCGCTGCTGGTCCTGCAGTATGCAACAGGAGGTTCCTTAGTATAAAACAGGAAACTCCCGTCGTGTGCAACAAGGACCAGATTATGTGCGAGACAACTAGGGCGAGCGCCAACTTGGCTCAATCTTGCCTAAGAGTTTCTTTCAAGATATTTTGTTGCAGTCACAGGCTATGCTGTTTCCCTCATTACTATCCCAGTTCGCCCGAATGGTGAGGTTGGATTCGTTGAGCAATTTAGTTATTGCCCAAATGGAGCTTCAGAGCATGCAGCTCGGTAACTTTACCAAGCTATTTGGTCTGAAACTACGTTAGATATTTGCACTGAGCATGAAAAAACTATTAGGTCGTTCCGAAAGTAATGTCGCATTTTTCCAATGAACGCCACATTTCGTGGAACCAAGATTTCCAAGAGCTCTTGGGATCAGTCGATGCAGCATTTCGTCCTCTTTCTAACGCTTGTAATCTCATTGCATAATATTCAATGAGTTCTCAAAAAATCACCAAAATCTGCGACTCATGCTTTTTGTCATGCACAAGTTCGGCTATTTTTCTATACTTTTGTACAGATCCCCCGAAGATGTACAAGCAACAGATAAATAGAGCAAACTCTGTAGGCCACAAAGCAATTTTTTTCTTTTCCTTAGTTTGCTTCTTAGAGTTTGTAGAATCAATTTTTCAGTGCTATTAAATTCCATATTTGGTCAACTGAAACCTCACAGAAGAACAACCGGCAAGCAACTCGAGTGCCATTCGACGCAGCTTTTTCCCCTCTTTTTACCAATTGTCTTTGGTTTCCGATTTATAAAGTTTGCCGGGAAAAAATCATCATAATTCAAGTTTCAGGGCGCCCCAGGCTGTACCCGAAATTTCCAAAAGTCGCTAATCTGAGGCGATAAATGCTCGTATGCTTTGTAAAATTAGTGTTAAACCGTAATCCACCTTTGTAAGTTTCAGAATCCGAAAGTTTATTGGTGTTTGATGCATATGTGTTTGAGACAAGCCTGCAAAAATTCGGTGACTATATTGAAAAATCTCTACAAAAATTATGACGGGATACGGAAAGCAGAAAGAAATGGTACCGTTTCTTATAGGGTTTGCTCTATCCATCCATTACTTGGACTCCTTCCGGGAGTTATTACAATATGATAAAAAAAAATTGTGAATTTGACCTTCCCAAAAAGCATGGGTTGGAGATTTTAGTACTGTTTCAAAAGCCCATTGAGTATTCTGCAGTGGAGTTATAGCCATTAGAAAGAGGATGAAATGATGCACCGAATGCTACCAAGATCTCCTAGAAACCTTGCTTCCATAAAATGTAGCGTTCACTTGAAAAAAGCGACATTACTTTCGGAACGACCTAATATAATAGATATATTGATTTTGCAGATGCGTTCGTATCCTGAAAAATCTAGTGTAGACTACCTCGGTAATGATATGCATAAGACGCATGAGGATTTCGTAGATGTATATTCAGGTGGGAAGAAGTCGGAAACTATGGCTGTAATAGTGCTACACCATAGAGCAATGAAGCAAAGTATCTCTTGGATGATATGTATTGTCGGATATAATTGCACAGCTATGAGTGAAACGAGTATGTAATAAGCTGTTGTACCACCTTATGACAGCTAAATAAGCATTTATCTAATCTCTAATAGTGTACGAGCTGAAAATCTGATCACGCGTGATGAGTTCGAACTCTGACAATGTTATACAGTGTGAAGCTAATGGAATTTGCGATTGGTGCCTGCACAAAGATAAAGGGGAGCTATATATGCAACAGACTTTTGGAGCTATCGAGCTAGCCTCTGCCATATATCCTCCTTTTTTCCTTTCTTTGATCAATGATTTGGCAAAGAACAAAATGTATTACATTCTTGATAGCGCTGTAGGGGGACATCAGTCATTAGGGGAAATGATGCTGGAAGAAGTATGTATTGCTATAAATTTGCTCGAATGCACAATCACTTTTCCATGGGAGTGAGATAGACAGCATCAAAGCAAAACCTAAGCAAAGATTCTGCCCCACTGTACAACAGCACAGGTTGGAACGGCGCTGGCACGGTGCCAACACCGCGCAACCTCTGGAGGAGGCCTTAGGAAAATCTTCATCACACTTTCGCTTATCAAACGCAATTGCAATCATAGACTCAAAAGCGCTTATATGACAAGCTTTTGGAGCACTATCGCAGCATTAGAGCTCAAGATGAGCAGCTTCCGTGGGTTTCTACTAGATAGATAGGCGAATGTTACTATTAAAAGATTTTGGAACATACCTGAGTAAAAAATCAGTTTAGTTCTGAGCACTTCAATGGGAATCTCTCTATAATAAAGCGCTAGAGATGACTCATGCATGTAAGATACCCCCCCCCCTTCGTGGTCGCGATTCGGATGTCAACAACTTTGTCGTTATGTGCCGTGCAGATGCACCCGGTCATCACTCAGGATTGTGATTTTTGTCTTAGACGATGTTGATGGAGTTCCAGAAGAGTAAAGTGCAGACACCAAACATGATGTTTATCAAAAACCATCCGTGTAAGGTGCTATCATCTAACAATCGATTAGTTCCATTGCAACTATACGATCGCTGAGATTCATCATTACAAAGAAGGTCGACTTTGGATAGCATCACACGGGTTAGTTATCACTGGCTATTTCTTGAAAAAGCAAATCATGGTTTTTTTGCAAAGAATTGCATCTCTGGGGAGTCTTTGACTAGAAGTGCGTTCAATTACTGTACAAAAATACAAACTCAGGGCCAAACGAACATTTGGCGTGCATCTGTTTCGCATTCCATATTTGTGCACGAATTATGGCAAAAGAGTTTTTTATATAGTAAACATTCAAGCACTTTCTCTAAAAATATCCATCGTCTTTCGCGCTACGGTATTGACAAGTGCATTTCCGATACAAGACAGCGTATACTTACTTCTTATCCAGTGCTTTTTAAGCTACCGTGATGATATCATACAACCGTAATCTTCTCTCAGATTAATCAATATTTCCTCTTGGCGCTGATTACGTCAAGAGCAATTTAGTTGTTTTGGAGATATCATTTTGATTTTGGTACAAACTGCTAGGCTCTGATATCGGAATCAATCGAAGCTCAGATCACAAAGCCTAGATTTTTTGGATTTTTCATCAAATCAATTGCTGTGCCATTGCAAATAGAGAGTTTTGCAGAGAGAAAAGTTTTTGGATTTGTGGCAACTCACACCAGCAAAGCTTCTTCCCAAAGTTTTCTTAAGTAAATGACTTTGCACGCTGGAACTTATTTGCCTGCCAATGTTTCCTTTTCTTCAATGCAACGTCTTTCGAAAAGTCTGCTTGAACAAAAATCAAGATGTCGCAAATGTTTAACTTAAAATTTGAACGTAGCTGGAATCCGAACTGCAAAGAATGTTATGAAATAGTACCTGCAATCTTCTACCCCTATTTGGACTGTCAGACATAGTCTCCCAATTTTTAAAGTTTGCATCATCAAGTAAATCAGGCTGCTCAGTGAGTTTCATGCTCACCGAGAATCATGATCCTACAGGTGATCCAATCATTCAAAAAATCTCTTTGCAGTCTGAAAAGACCTGATTTTTGACTCACTAGCAACTCTTTTAGAAAATGTGCTATCATCCATAACGTACATTTTCTTGGCCATGAAAAACGCCAAATAACTGTTACATTATGCCCACTTCGCATACGCCCAGACCAAAGTGCCGCGAAGCGGCACTTTGGTCTGGTCTTATATATAAAGCTGAATGTCTGTTTGTCTGTATGTATGTATGTGTGTACGTATGTTCCGAATAGAAAATTCCATTTCTGAACCGATCCGGACCAAACTTGGCACACATACACTTCGGGCCCCGGCGGGTGTCATAGGCTACTTTTCGTCATCGATCGATATCGATTTTATCGATTTTTATCGATTTTTTTGCTGAGATCACCTACGGGGCTGGGAGTTGGCACAGGGGGGTAATCGAGCATGGGGATTCCGAATACAATATTGGTTTTCAGGATCATCGATTACTTTTATCGATTTTATCGATTTTTTTGCAAAGTTTGAGCTACGGGACTGGGAGTTCGCACAGGGGGTAATCGAGCATGGGGATTCCGAATACAATATTGGTTCTCGGGATTATCGATTACTTTTATCGATTTTATCGATTTTTTTGCAAAGTTTGAGCTAGGGGGCTGGGAGTTGGCACAGGGGGGTAATCGAGCATGCTGATCATCCCCAAGGGGGGTGATCAGCATGCTCGATTACACCCCTATGCCAAATTCCAGCCCCCTAGCTCAAATTTTCAAAAAATCGATAAAATCGATAAAAGTAATGGACGATCTTGAAAACTAATATTGTATTCGTAATCTGCATGCTCGATTACCCCCTGTGCAAACTCTCAGCCCCGCAGGTCAAACTTTACAAAGAAATCGATGAAATCGATAAAAGTAATGGACGATCCTGAAAACTAATACTGTGTTCGTAATCAGCATGCTCGATTACCCCCTGTGCAAAATCCCAGCCTCGCATGTCAAAATTTACAAAAAATCGATAAAATCAATAAAAGTAATCGATAATTCTGAAAACTAATATTGTATTCGGAATCCCCATGCTCACTTCCCCCCCCTGTGCCAACTCCTAGCCCTGTAGGTGAACTCTGCAAAAAAATCGATAAAAATCGGTAAAATCGACATCGATCGATAACGAAAAGTGGACTGTGACACCCGCCGGGGCCCGAAGTGTATGTGTGCCAAGTTTGGTCCGGATACGGCAGAGCCGGGTAAGCCAGCTAGTCATGTATAAATTTGTGTTTGAATGAATGGAAGCAAATGCATAATACAGTTTTGGAAGGCTCTTCCAAGGTGAAAATTTAAAAGTTCAGCAGAAGACCCAAGAAAATATTCTTCTTCCTACAAATATGCTCTACAACTTTATAGGTCGGCATATATAGAGACGTTAAAAATGAGTGGAAAGTAGTTTGAGAAAGCTCCAGCACCTTTTGCTAATTTTTTTATCCTCGGAAGCAGAAATCGAAGGGATGTATTGTTTTAAAACCTTGTTCGTTTGAAACTTAATATACTAATTGAATACTATTGATACTATTTGGTGTTGAAAAATCTCTTAACCAGTTTTGTTATTTGATAGAAATGTGGTAGTTGGTTTGATTGGTTTGTTAATTTCTCACTTTAACCTAGAGTGCATGAGATAAAGATAAAGATACTAATTCGCAAATTTTCGACTTTCACGTTCACTACGCGCATGCAAAAAGCGTTAATGATAAAATAGAGATTTGATTATCTGCAAATGATGCTTTGGATAATTTGGGCCTCTGAGGACAGCGAAAGCTTTAAAGCGTTAGGTAGAAAGATTAAAACTACCATGAAGAAACCTACAAGGCACAAAAAAATCAAGATGAATAGTGACAAGTTTTGAAAAGATTGGGAAAGAGTTCATGCTGGCCAAAAGGTTCTTTTAAGCATCTGCCACTAATCATTCTAACAATAAGAATGTCACGTATAGTTTGACATATAGAGATTTGAAGTAACATATAAGCTACCTATAAGATGCTTAGCGATAAAATTTTAGACGCCAAAGTCTAAAGCAAAATGTTAAGCTATCGTTGCTAATTCTTGCATCAAGACTTATTGGTTGCAGATGCAAACTTCCACGCAGATGTTTTGATGACGAGCTAAAAAACTTTTCTATAAGCAAAGTGTGCTTAGTGCTTTACACCAGGAAGGAGGGTTCCATTTATGCTGACTACGTTTTGAAAGCTTTTTTATCCAAGGTAAAGACAAAAAAGTTAATGAAGAAAATTAGATATGCCAAAAATATAGCTCGGGTAAGGTGAGGTAATTTCATCGCGCAAAAAACGAAATTCTCGCAGAGGTCGTCGTCATCAATTAGTTTTCGTCGGAGCTATTTGTAATAATGACGTTGTTAATGGAATTTTTGAGCAGTGAGATAATCCTTAGACGGCAGCCGCCCTGCCTAGCAGGGAAAGCTGCTGCCCCTTCGAAAATCCTTCTTTTCCCGTACTTCCTTTGCAGAAAAGTGGCCTCCTCAGCAAGTCTTCTGCTTTGCTGCAAACTTCTGGGGCAAAAAGGCTCATAAGTGTTCGCTCAGGCCAAATGCGTCAGTATTTGTCATGCAACAAGAAGGAGTATATTCAAGAAGGTGTGACATAAGTGATCATCCACTTCTGTGACTTCATTTCTACATCGTTCAAATCTTTGACGATTCTCAAAGAAAAGAAGAAAAGTTTTCTAAAGAATACAGGAGATCATGTTTAGAAGTCCAGTCACATACCGTACTTTACAAAAAGGGTTCGTACTGTTTCTTACTTACTCAATTAAGGGATGAAAATTTTCAGCAGGTTTCCTTTTTTTAAACGCTTTGCTTAGCCCGAAGGCATAACTCCATCAGACAAACGACTCACCTTTGCAGTAGAATATATTTGCAAATTTTTCTCACAATAGTACTTGAAGCAGCAATTGCAAGTGCTAACGAATGAGTGCAAGATATTCAGAGTAAGTATAGTCTACAATCGATATAGTGCCTGTACGGTGCCGGCAACAAGTGCGCGTAAAGTGCGCTTGAAAGACTTCTCACTATTTAGGAAACTCCTAGCGACTAAAGTTTCCGTTAGATCAACATGATGAGAAGAAATTTGTTCACAAGGAAAAGCAAAGAGAAATGTTTGAAGCAAAAAAAAAGAAGGTACTTTTCCGTTATCCGGACCCATTTTTTCAAAAAGCTTTCATAAAATACGTTCTTCAGTCCGAGAACAATTTTTTATGGTATCCGCGAGGACTGCCTTCCTGCCACGTGTCAGAAAAATATTGACAGGTTTTGGTCCATTTTGACATGTTTTTTTCGAAATCACTTCCGGCGAGGTAAAAGAGCATTTGTGATTATCTAAAAGCTGTTTAATTGGTTTGTCTGAGAGTAAAACAATCTGAAATTTATATGAGAACATCTTGATCGCTTTCAGCAACGATTCAGCATTCTCCTTCTCTTCAAACTTTTCGTCTTGCGAATTTAGCCGGACGAGACTATGAATGATGGCTTAAAGTTCCTTGCTATTGCTTGTTCTGTCATTTAGATGATGGGATCCTAGTCCACTTCTCTACCCTTAGCAAGTCGAATCTGTTTAATTGGTAACAGAATGACGTTATTATGATAATAATGCTCATTTTTGATACTGTTTAATCGAAAATGGGGCCACTATTGACTAATAAAGAGATTGAACTTACGTCGCTAGGAGGGCAACTCAAACTCTTGGTTAAATCTGTTAAACATGTAAATGACATGTCAAATTTTTTTGACACGTGGCAGAAGGTTAACACTCCTTCCTATGAAGTCGGGACCGAATATGGTACGAGGCAAACAGCAATATGCTTCTCTCAAAAAATGGGTCCGGATAACGGAAAAGTACCAAAAAGAACTTAGTGGTATGGAAATTAATTCGAAAAAAAGGCAATCCACACTAAAATCCCAGCGAAAAGCATTTACAATCGCTTAAGTTATTCTTTTCCTGTAGTTATATACGTTCCCTATGCATGAGATTTGAGATCCGTTTCTTTTTTAGAATCATAAAGCTCCATATTCAGATTTGGAGGTGACATCAGACGGGAGATGGTTCTTATACTATACAATACATCGAGAGTTAACTTCTAGAGCCCCGCAGAGGGCTTAGAAGTGTTGAAACCCGTCTAAGGAAAGGGAGGAAACGGACAATATCCTTGAACTCAAATTTTTTTCTTTTTTCCTACTAATAATACTACTTTAATAACTTGTTGGGGGATAAAGTTTTAGAGTACACGATCAAAGCATTAGGATCAGTAAGTCCAAGATGACGAACAAAATATACAGTCTCCAAGACCGCGGCTCAGTCGTCAGCCTTTGGAGAAGTGCAGACTGTTGACATTGTGACATGCGCGATAAGTGGCGGAAGTGGGAGGCAAAAAATGTTGGTCGTGAGAACAATGTGACGTTTTTTTAAGCGAGGTGAAAATAAAGCGAAGGAGGCAAACGAACGAAAAGCTGGGAATCTGCGAAAAGCAAAAAAGTTCGAAGTGGAGAAATCTCGTGGTAAGTGTAAAAAATTTATTTTGACAGCTGTTATAGATTAGTTTAGCAATATCGAAGACACTGTTTGCAAATTCGGAGTCAAATTTCAGCTGAAAGAAAAATGCCGATAGGTTTAGAAAAGAAGGTGATGCGCTAGTCCCTGTCACCTCGAGTATTTTTCAAATTTGTATTTATGAGGTTGAATGAAAATTGCATTATTCGACAAATACGAATTCATACTCACAAAAGCAAAACGAGAAAAGTAGGCTTTTATCCATTTAATTAAGCCATAGACTCGTCTCTAGAGCTCTCTTTGTTAAGCTTTTACCTAATCACTTTAATGAGTATTTTGATTTTGATTTTTACGAAAAAAAAACCAAAAGAAATTTCGTAAGGTAGTGATGGTCTATACTGAATTATTTTTTTGAGGGAAGATTGAGGAAACTTTTCAGCATCAGAGTGTTTGCAAGCTTTTTGAGGTATTTCCTTCCTCGTCGTCATTCTAGATTGAGTTAGTAGCATCCTAATCCGATATTCTCTTCAAATCAACAAGGGCGGAAGTTGGAAATTTTCGACATCGTTTCCCATTATAAACGCGAGTATATATCGAAATGCATGTAAACTTTAAGATTTAGCAACATCTTTGCAAGCCACACGGAAGTTTGCAAAAAGCAGAAGTCATTGCGATTTCGAAATTTTCCACAACTCTCACGTGATGTTTGAATATTATGGATGGAAATGGGCTTTTCAGGCCATATAAGAATCCAGGGCTATTATCATCTATGGTGAGACAATTTGGACAATGTGAAAGAAGAGATGGGGAACAGAGGACCAAATGGGCTTGCTGTTCAATCGTATAAAGCTTCGGAGAGCAAAGCTAATCCGTGGCAAAGCTCTCTGAAACATGCCCTCAAGAAGAAATTGATCGGTATTTCTGCCAAATTCTGTAAATTTGTTTATAAATATGATAAAGAGCTGGATCAAACATCTGCCTACAAGAAAATTTGCTATGAAAGATGAACGCTGTTGGGACAACAGGGGCAATCAAAAAAGGTTTAGTGAAAGACGCAGCAATCATGCAATCTGCAGTATAACTTTTCCACCCTCAAAAAATCTGCAACAGATTTAATTTGGCGTAATGATGCTCAGCGAGAGAAGCTGAAATCTAATAAGTGCAACAAAAAGTTGAAGGCTCGGTTCAACTGGAACGAAGATGCTGTCAGGCCTCTTCTGGAAACTTGTTGAATAGACATAGATGCCAAGACTTCCAGTCGAAGTTCAGGAGTTCCGTAGCTTATAAACGACTGTTTGAAACACTTCCGCATTATATGAGATTAGGAAATGCGCTGGATAAAATGCCTTTTACCACTCCTAGTAATTTCCAGACAGTTTTTTCATTCATTCGGGCATTCTAATGGATAGGAATGCCGATGTAATCAGCGTTAAGTTTCTTTTTCATGCTTTTGTGGTAGGAGAATAGAATGGCTTTTAGGTGGGCGAGAAAGGGATTGTCTCTGTAGCATTAGAGCTATTCACGCCCACTAAAGGCTTGATCATGGAAAAGTTTGAACCTCTAGAATAGATTGCAAAGAGTAGATTCGGAGAGCTAGCAGTGTGCAAAGCCACACAGACTGTCCTTTCGCTACTTGTGATTATAGTGGAATGTTCAATTGGTGCTGGTAGTGAGGTGTATGGCAAAAACAGGGCAAAAGGAGGAGGAACAGAAGGAGTTGCGCTTTCTAATTTGCAATTTTTTGGTTAACTTTTGGTTTTTGGTTTTTGGTTTTTTGGTTTTTGGTTTTTGGTTTGGTTTTGGTTTTTACTCTAGATGGTAGCTGAAGATTTTATTTTATATTGCTGGAAAGTTTTTAACATGAGTGAGAATTGAACAATGACATGCCGTTATGGAATGCCAAAGTTGGCTTAGAAATGGGGAAGCTAGATAAGAACCAGGAATGATCCTGCATAAGCACCTCAAAAGCTTTTTTGGCTAATTGTTGTTTAGCATAAAATAACATCTGATAACTTTCTCTTAGACGTATAAAGTTAGCCCAAGTTGAATTTTTGGTTATTCTAATTTCTCATTTGCAACAAATTCGTTTTTGAGTCCGAAAGAAGAAACCACATTCTTAATTGTCTGAAACAAAAAACCATTGTTTGTTTTTAGCGGCAATACGAGACGCTGAGAAGAAATCGAATTCATTTTTTTTTTGGAAATTCGGATGCAAAAATACTGAAAGGTCCAATCAACCGTGAGTTTACTTTTTGGCCTTTAGGACCTACACTGACTGAGTTTTATGGTGATCGAATGCCTCTACATACGATTATCACAACCACACAATTTTTTTCATTCGACTTTTGAGAGATATCACATTTACCTTATTAAGAAAATGTACTGAATCAAACGGTTTTTGAGATTTTCAAAACGATATTTCTGTATTTCTTAAGTTAACGCATTTTTTCTAGACTTATGTTATCAAAATTGATGCAGAGCTTCCCGCGAAATCCGCGGTGAGGACATGCAATGTCTACAGAGTATGTGCATTCACATACATGTTACGATAAAAAATGATTAGACTTTACAAAGTTGCTCATCTGTGTACTTTATTTGCGGAACGTGAAGTCACAAGAGTTTCATGGATTTCAGCTTGGCCTCAAATCAGAAATTTGAAGGTGTTGGTCGTAGACAAGGGTGAGTAGAAAGCACTCTTTCGAAATGAGTGCTTTTTGCTCACTCCGCCAGATTGCAAGCATTTGAAGATAAGATTTACTTTCTTGCTTACATGGTCTCACCTCGTAAGAAAATGGTATGATTTGGTTTTTGCCTAAGAGCAGGAGCTAACTGTTCTTCGGTCAACATAAGATCCCATTAGCATATTGTTTTCGTTATTATCATGTTTAATGTAACACATCCTCGTTGTGCTTATTATTAGTTTACACTTATCCCAAATTCTGATGTACGTCCTGTAACTTGGGTATTTCTGATTATGAAGCAAAGTTTTTCCTCCTTGAAATCAGCATAGTGTGAAAACATTCACGCAAACATGCTTGAGTGTGCGTGGCTGTAAACCCTCAAATCATCAGGTTTCTTGATTTAAAAAACCACACTTTAGTCAAGGGTTGGGCATACTTCACGCGATTTCAATCTCGACGCGTTTTGGCAATATTCCAACTGTCCTTAACCCACTGTAAAAACATTTCAAATGTACAGAAGATAGGGCATTTTATCAATCTACGTAAGTTATACGCACTATGCATGGCAGATTGCTAGTACTGGATCCGAAGACTTATGACAAATTGCCAAATCGCGTCGCGACTGAAATCGCGTGAAGTATGCCCGGCCCTTTAGTATCAAACGAGATGAACTTGTAGATAAGAACACAAAACCTTTTTGTTCCAGTTGCTGAGAATTCATTGCAGCATGCATATTTGCCTCTTTTATCCTTTTTGCTTCGTTTATTTCTACAGACACTTCCCAACTACAAAATTGAACTTTGCTTCATCACGCAACACGCCATTTCTTTTCTTCCTGGAGAAAGACGGAATGCTTTGAATTCATGAAAGCAACATTTGGGTTAGAATGCGCGTTGATATCTTTGAAGTTAAATAAGGCAGCAAAACGACATGAAACTTTGAGTAGCAAGCACTTTCTATTTATTTCACAATGATACGCCACAAATATATCGTTGAGAGAAATTATATATTTAAAGGGTGTAGAGTTGACTTGGGAGAACAATGATGCATCTCAAGGAGAGTATGCGAGGTGCAAAAAAGGACTGAGAAGAAGACAGAAGAAGAGAGCTGAAGTATGGTGAACTATAATTTGATAACCTCTTTCTTATGGCAAGATGACGTGATTAGAATGGACAGAGTTCTGTAATCCTTTCTAGATACTCGCTAGACGGCGCTGTATTCTGCTAAGAAACACCAGCTTATCCCAAACAAAAATACAGGGTGTCCCAAAAGTAAGTACACACTTTTTAATCATCAATATCTCTCTTCCCATTGGGTCTTTTTTTTGCCAGTCAAGTACTTTTCTTTAGAGGAGGCTTCAACGTAGATTTACAGTATCGAGAAAATTACCAACCGCTCTTCGTTACTGTAAGATTACGGTAAGAATTTTCAGCAAGTGGAACCATCGTAAAACACGCCATCTTGCAAAATCTTCTTCAAAAAATCTGGAAAATCGTGTACTAGGGTTTTCGTGCACGCTGATTTCACTACATAACTTCTTATGAGCGTTTTCAGCTTTTTTGATGGCGTAATCACATTTCTGACATATACTGGGAATTCGGTTATTACGGTTTACGTGGACTTTGAAAAGAAGCATCCCTGTAAAGTGGAAACTTCATATTCGTAATCATCGACTTACACCATAGTATAAGAGTTTTCGGCTTGTTTGGTTTGGTTCCGAGGCAGAATACGGCTTTCAAAGGTCTAAAGTCCTTGTCGAAGTTTACAGTAATTCTATAGTAATAGGGGCGATGTAATTCGCTGGATACTGTAAATCTAAGTTGAAGCCTCCACTACGCAATGGTGCCTAAATGGCGGGAAAAGACACGACGGGAAGAGAGATATTAACGATTGAAAAGTGTGTACTTACTTTTGGGACACCCTCTGTGCACTGAAGATCATACCACAAAAAAGCATAATTGTCTCATAAAATTGTCGTAAAAGATTTTTTTTCAAAAGCGGAAAAAAAGTTGGTTTAAAGAGTGTGTTAGCGACGGTTCCGAAATCTTTCAAAATACTTCGCTCTTTGAGGCAGTGGAGATTAGCAGAAGGGAGCCTAGAGGAGGGCCAGCCCGAAATATACAAAAATTGAAATATACAAAAATTGTTCCACAAGAAAAGGTTTTTCGATCAAAATTTACGTGAATCGTGATAACTCAACTGCCAATTTCAAAAGCATTCCTTTTAATTCGAAGATATGCCAAGATCAAAATTGAATAGTAATGGATAGTGGGGTGGATTGGGAAAAGACGGAAAGAACAGGAAAATGCAAATTGGAATCTAGTGGAGCTTTTAGGTCAAAACACGTGTTTGGCGAAATGATTCAATGCATTGAAAAAAACTCCCTGGGCTGAGGAGACCTAACCAGATGGAACATTGAAATGATTGTGGAAAGGGACAAAGTAGAGCAGGTACTGCCAAAATTTATGCTTGTAAAATGCACCCTAATCTAGAGAAAATCGAAAATTTGAAGTATGGTAGAGTCCCGCAAAACGAATTTGGGATTCTTGAGCGTCGTCTGCATGGTGCTGTTTGATTAGTGTGTCATGACAAAAAATGACATGTCATCCCAGGTGGGCATTGAAGTGGCAAAGTCCATCTTAGGCCTCGGGCAGAGTTCGCGCGATTTCGTCGCTGCGATTCGTCCAACAAGACAACTGCTACGAATCCACTGCATTCTGATCATCTTGCATTTCGGCTGTGATAATTAGTCAGACCGGTCGTGTTGGACGACTATCACGACCGAAATGCAAGATGATCGGCATGCGATAGACTTGTAATTGTTTGTTTTGTTGGAAGAATCGCGGCGATAAAAATCGCGTGAACTCTGATCGAGGCCTCACAGAAGTAAGTTTTGCACGATCTATATCAGTTCCTCATAATTTACCTTTATTTCTATTCTTCTTGCAAGATGATAAATTTGCTTTGTTTGCGCATTGCAGACAGCTTATTGTTCGCCACCCCATCGGTGCAAAAAATGGTTTTCGAATTTCGCGCGCTTGTGCAAGATTGTGCTATATAAAACACGTCATTCGTGTTGCAACTTCTTTGCCATGTAAGTGAGTGGGAGGGGACTCGCATAGGCATGTGTTGACGTGTATTTACGACATCTCCTTCTGCTCTTTTTTCTTAAGAGTCATTTCCGCCTCGACGTCTGCCACCGTCGTGCCCGGCGCTGGTAAATCCCCTTGTTTTATCGAATAAGCTGAAACTTTTGGAAGGACTTCTTGGTGACGAATTTTGTTATGCACGTGATGTTTGTCAATTGAGGTATGTCTTTTGTCGAGCAAGCCTAATGGGTTTCTTCTAGCCGAATCAAGGGCCCATTGTTCTTATGCACAAAATTGTGCTCCGAAGTTATAGGAATCTGAAAATGAGGGTTTGGACTATGGATACTTCTCAGAATGTCGAAAAAGATAATGATTGTGATCAGTGGCATTTGTTTGGTTAAAGACTTTGACAAAATTCGTTCCTGAAAAGTATGAATAAGGTGGGTTGTGTTCAAAGCCGCACTGAGATCAGCTCAAAAATAATATCTGTATTGAGTACAGGTAGTGCAAATGCAATACAGCATATGAATTTCTAAAAACATCTTTTTCAGTCAACGCAAGGCTCATACTGTACGCTATTGCTGCGCTACACTGAAGCTAGATTGAAGTTGAAAAGAGCTATGCCGATGCGGCGATACCAACGCGACGATGCGTTTATAACGCCGAAGGCCCAGAAAAAAATCTTTACACACAGGATTTTGAAATTTTTAAAAGCACTATTAGATAGATCAGAAGGCGCTGATTCCAAATAGTCAAACTAGAATGCGATTGGTTAAAGTACAAGCGAACTATCGCGATGCGGCACTTCCGGCGCGACAACGCGTTTAAATCGTAGGATTTCAAGGCGGCAGTGTTGGTACTGTAGTGCTGTAGCATGCAGGGTAATAGGTAATCAAATTCGTCCCAGTCCTTTATGAAATAGCTTCTATAGCTTAGAAAATGTGTACTATAGAGCAATATCAGCCACGTTACCTAGAGAGATTTTTTTAGAATCGAGGGTCAAAATTGTTGGATTTTGACCGCAGGCATGTGTCGTCGCCTGCTGGAATCTTGCATGCAGTTGCGGGAAGGAAAAACAGAAAGTCAACTCCAACGTGATTTTGAAACTGACTAGGCTCTCATCTAAAGACATATGAAGGGAAAATTTCTAGATTCAGCGGCTACTGCACGTGATCAGGGCTCGGCATGAGGTGGCTTGAATGCAAAAAAACGAAGTGCCCCTTGAATTCAAAAAAATTTGCGAAATCCCCCTTGATCTAACCACAGGCGTAAAACCCGCAAAACACGAAACCTCGACAAAAAACGTAACCTGATTTGTGTTTTTTCGGCAACGAAATGATATCTCCTTTGCTTCTTGCCCCAAAAACGATCTGTGCCGAGCCCTGACTGCGACACGTCTCAAATTCATTTCGAAGACATAGTGGCCGTGGCACGCAGTTAACGGTCCCAATTTTTCACCTTTTTTGATGGAATAGATTTTTGAATGCAAGTACTACGACATTGGTTGTACAAATCCTTCTCTCTATTTGGACATAGAATTATATCGCAATGTGTCTAATGTCCCCAGTTGCCAAATAAATGGTAGACCCTGAACAATTGATTTTTGTGCTCTCAGAGAGTGTTGTATAGTTCCTTTTTTGGAGATATAAACGGGGAGTATTTGATTTCGCTTATACCTATTTTGTAGAATATGACTGTTACATTCTTTGGCACAAATTTGACTTCAAAACTGCTGGTGATTTGTAATTTACACTGGTGCAAATGTAGGCTACAAGAAGGACTTTTGGAGCACCCAGTAAATGATTCGTACACGCTGGCCGTTGTGACCGCAAACTCGTTAACTCTAGGTTAAAATAAGAATAATTCTAGAGTTTCACAAGCTTGATCGCACCCCATAACATTATTCCGTTATGAGCCACTTTTGAAAAGTCAAAATGTTGCTGAGTAGAGTAGAAAAATAGTTTTATCTCACCAGTGTTCAAATAACTGCATGAATGAGCGACGAGAGCGACGAAGTCAAAACAAAGGTGATAGTCGATAAAAGAATTGAAACGCTAATGTAGAGTACTACTGTGGCCGTATTCATCATGGATACCTTGAGTATCACTCATTATCAGCAAAATTACATTGAGAATTTACTTCAAGGTACTTTTGTGAATAGGGGTACTTGCTGATAATGAGTGATGAAACTATTTGGAGGTAGAATTTACCTCAAGGTATCAATGATGAGTACGGCCACAGGGATGTAACATAAAGAATGAGATGGATCTGACTTGCTTTGAAGAAGATCAGAGATTGATGAAGCTTCAGAGTAACGAACCCTTGAAGATATCTTATGTTATTTAGCGTTTCTTCTCCATTCTGAGTCTACCATGCTTCCTAAATCTATCCAAAGCCTCTATAGTTCTTTATTTCTAGGAAAAAGGAACTAACATTATACGTGCTTTGCTTCTATTGATAAGAAAAGCTCCGAAAAGATTCATCGTTGTAGGATCAGCAGCAGGACGAGCTTACACATTCAAATCAGTAGTCGGAAAACGAAAACCTCTTGCCCGATTGTCTTGAAATGTTGATATGCTAGATCTCAAAAATAATAAGTGGTATGAACACCACGTTATCCACATCAATGAGGTGCATGCATGTACCCCAAGTTCTAGAATGTTCCTGACAGTAGGATAAAATAAAAAAATACAAAGCTACGAAATCAATAACTGGCAGAGTTTAGGAAGAAGCACTCAGACAAATGGAGTAAATTCAGCCCAGTTCTCATCATCCAGTTTTTTAGGCCTCGTGCAGAGTTCACGCGATTTGATCGTGCGATTCAGTCGCTACAAGACAAGTTACGAGTTCATTGCATGCAGATCTTGTATTTCGGTTGTGATAGTTGGTCGCAGTTAGTGGTGTTGGAAAACTATCACAACCGAAATACGAGAAGATCGGCATGCAATGGTATTGTTACAGTTGTCTTGTAACGATTGAATCGCGACGATCATATCGCGTGAACGCTGCCCGAAGCCTTACGTGGATGATGAATTGAGCACGAGCTCAGAGGGAAATGTTTCATCGCATTCTTTGGTGGCAAACACAGACGTAGCTCACGATGTGCACTAAGAAAGGAGTAGAGCAGAAGTTCAAGAGTAAAAGAATAAAGAGAGAGCGTACATTCGACATGCTCGCGACATGCCGCTTGCGCCGAGTAGGCGGAGTCGGCGCCAATCCTGGATTTGAAGCATTTTTTTTCACTGCTCAATGCCTTCCGAAAAAGTGAATGAGATTAGATCCATGTATGTGATGAATTTAGAGGTGCTAACATTTTTTGACATTTGACAAATAGAGACTTATATAGAGAATTTATAGAAAAAATAAATGCCCTGTAGAACTTTGCGCTCTTGAACGAAAACTTCAGGTGGCTTTAGGTAATGCTTTTTTTCAGCACTCATTTGCTTTTGTCAGTTGCTTCGAAAAAATGCAGCAGGCTCCACGATTATGTCCCAGAGCCACAGCAAAGCTACACTTTTTATGATTTCCGAGATTCAGACGCTGAGAAACAGTTTTTGCTTCTTGGCCGAGCGGACAAGTTCTTGAAGGAGATCAAATTACAAGAGTTGTTTGCACGTGAGTAACAGCTGTCGTATGATGCCTTTTTTTTCTTGTGAAAGAAACCTCTTGTAAGATGAGTAAGTGGTAAATGAGAAGTATGTGTAAATTTGATAGCAAGTCTAGCTGAAGTTGGTCCATACTGAGCCAAAACATCTCAGAGGAGATGAAGACGTAAACATGTGCGTAGCTTAAGAGAATACTAATTAACACTACTATGTCGCAGTGAAAGGAGTTTGATGCACAGTGTTCATCGGGTGACAAGAAGGGACTCCAAATATTTACAATATAATTTGTATAAAAACGCAAATTTCATCGGAGGTCGCGCAATTTGCGATGCATCGTCATTCCTCGGTTTAAGGTTGTCGTTAAATCCGAGGGCACCATTCAACTGTTGAATTTCAACAGCTCGACATCGCGCATTTTATGAATGATTCAAATGCCTGCCTGGGTACGGTAGGTACACGGTAGAATAGTGTGGCTGACAGCTACAATCAATTAGTATTGCTGAAAACCGATGGTCCACGTGCAGTACTACTAGATTGGCTAAAAAAAAGTTCTTTCTGGCATGCAAATCTTCATAGGAAATTTTCTTGTTGGTTCTATCATGACTTTAGAGACAAAGTAGTTTGAAGCTTATCATATCAAAACAGGATTTCCTATCAACAGCGAAGAGATTATGTCTCAACATTGCTAAAAAGCTCAATTCTTTGACTTCATAAGCTTCCTTTCCATGCTGTAATGGATGTAGAGAACAGCAGTTTGGTATTTGGATAAAGAAGAGTTTTCCCTACTCAGTGAATAATAATGAAAATTCTGCTGGCACGTTGAGAATTTTCTATCTGAAAACAGCCAAATTTTCTCCTATTTCCGCATTATGAAAAAACTGGGTTTTTTCTTTGGAAAATAAGTTTTACTCAAACAGAATTCATACTATAACGCCCTTGAAGTGCTCGGTGCTCCTTCCAGAGATGCTGAACACTGGAAAAATTTGTCTGCAGCTTTTGTAAGAGCCACAAAAGCGACCGAACTTATTTATTAGCCGACCTAATATATCTAAACAATTCTATTAATCAAAAGATGCGCGACGTCGAACTAATATGAATTTACCCTTCAAATCAAAATACATTCACTCTAAAGCGAGTTACGGTAACGCGATGCAAATGTCGCGCGAGGACAATTGCTTCCTTCACAAGTTTCTGATCAATATCTACCTGAATGGCAAAATATGAAGGAAGCGAAATGACATCAACCCAGTACGAGGAGGGAGTCAAGGTACTAAGGAGTGGTGTTGAAGAAAAGCGGAATTAGTAAAAAGGCGGATTGGTAAATACGCAAAGGCCAAGCATCACCCCTGCGAGTTTTTAACACGAAGACTTAGAGGATGGTGTAGAAAACAGCAATGAAAGAGTGTGATAAGCTGTGACCAGCATAATTTCCTAGACAAGTCACTAAATGTTTCATCAAAAAGTTGCATACGTATAGAAATTGGCTAATTTTAAATCAATATGTTCATAAGAGAAATCAACACTTTTTGTTTCCACACTATTGTTAGGATTAACGATGATGAAATTTGTGCTTTAAGCTGGGTTTGAAGGAAATGTCAACGACATTAGATACAAAGAGATAAGTCTATTGTTTTTTCCGATAATCCTCACCATCGTCTTTACCAAGAGGTGATAGCGATGTTAATCAAGTGGTCTGATGTGTCCGTAGGTCAAAGAAGATCAGAGCTCACAACTGCATCATATGGCTTGTTTGAATAAAATTATGTTGAAAATGAATTCAATAATAGTGGAAACATTTTTAAGCACAAAAAATATTTCTGGTCAAGGTCCATCAACGTATATTGCAGGAAGATTCTTCAAAAACAAAATATGCTATTTCAGCTGTTTTTGAGTTCTGAAAACGTCTTAAGTTCTCGCAGCTAGTGCTCGAGCGATTCAAGTGGTTTGGCGTCTGGAAGGCGGGGTTTATCTAATTAAGGCTAGGTAATGATCGGAGAGCACGCGCGCAGGAGAGACGCAGCCTGCGTCGCAGGCTCGAGCGGCCCTGATCAGTCACAAAGCCCCTCCTTCCAGCCGCCAAGCCAGTTTAAAGGTTAAGTCCTTTACAAGCTAACATCTAAGCCGGTTTTCCTTACTTGAGAGCCGAATCTGTGGATGATTCTTTTCTCACTCAAGTTTAGAGCACGATAGCACATCATCGGAACTACGATGTCAACACTCATTTCAGTTGACGAAAACACAAGGGCAGGGTGCCGCCATCTGAGACGAGAGTCCTTCTATCGCTCTACTAATATCGAGCTAATCTCTAATTATCTTCAGCATTCTCTCTGAGGCCTTATCAGGTTGAGCACTCAAATTCACTTGCGCAGGATGAATATTCAAAACTTTCAAAAATTAGTAAGTAGAACATTAGAATAAAATAATGCCAAAGAATTACAAAAACTTCGCATCGAATACAAGAACAAAATTCTGCTTTCAGAAGTATCACTGCTGAGGATTGCAATTGAGTAATTACTTGAACGTTAGTGGGACGCGAAGAATGATTCAATTTAGAATCCTATGCGCAAGTATAAGTAACCTTTATGTACTTGTAATTGAAGCATATGATAGTGTGAGAAAATTACATTTGTCTCAGCTTTTATAAGGGAGTACAACGTGTGGATTACATCTAACACAACGAATGATTTTTTGCTCTTACAAAATCATTGAAACAGATCAGACTAACATTTTGAAAATATCTTAGTGTTGAGGAGTCTAGGAGCCTCACTCCGGCATGAGAATTGTCATCTCTAAACTAATTCTGCCCGGTGATCCACGAGGACTAAGCTATTCATCTCGTCGCATATGGAGTCCCACATACTTACTGGAGAGATAATGAATGGATGTTTAATACATAGAGGATGACTGGTGGCCAGCGCAGAAAGTCTTAAACTCAACAAACGTGCTTTGCCCAGATGAGTCAAATCATTTTATAAAACTTTCAAGTCACACGTGAAAACCAAAACGAATATGTTCTCGCTGAATCGTTTGTGTTCCTGTCTTTACAACTCTACTGCACTGACAGCGAAACCTAACAGTAATTAACCATTGGAAGGTCCAAAATCTGCGACCAACGCATTCGACAATTATGAATTAAGGTTATGCCTCTACAGAATTTTTTCCGGATAAAGGATGCAAAATGCAAACAGTAGACCTTCTCTTTGATTTACCACTCAAGACAAATATGAAGCACATGCATGCATGCATACTTCCGGGTCTTTTGAGTGCCAAATTGTATTTGTTTTTATTTTTTATGTTTTCTTGCTTCGTAGACAAAATTGCTCACAAGGGAATGGCCAGAAATCGAAGTGGCCAATTCAAGCAAGCTGCATACCATTCGATGCAGCATAGAATGCTGATTTCAAATCTGTCTTCCTTATCTGCAGAGCGCTTTTGTAGGCGAAGTTATAAGCCGTTAAATGTCATCATTTTGCTAAGAAATTGTGCGTGTAAAGATCAAACTTGGCCGTACAAAGCCATTCTCGGCTCAGTGCTGGACCAAAACGTGTAACTAGGTCAGTTCATATGGCTCGTACCTAAAGGTGAGCTAAAAGAGCAGTGATCTGCCTAATTTCGCAGTTTTTGTGGACGATTTTTCCGCAGTAAAGCTGCTCATAACTTCGCCCACAAAGGCGCTCTGCAGATACGGAAGACACATTTGAAATCAGCATTCTATGCTGCATCGATTGGTATGCAGCTTGTATGGATTGGCCACTTCGACTTCTGACCATTCCCTTGTCAGTAAAGTACAGATAGAGAGAGCCAAATTAGCCAAGCTACGGAATTGTATGTGGTTACTTGACTTTCCTTTTCTAACTTCAGCAGCCGACAATTAAGGGTCCGCCATCTCCATTCTCGCCCTTTTGAGGGTTTTTATGGAAAAAAACAAAGTTCATATCTTTTAGGGTTTGGAACAATTGTGGTACGGCAGTACCCCAGAAGGTGCAATGATGGAGAGAATTCCAGATACTTGAAGATAATGCCTACAATCTTGTACTTGTTAAAAGGAAATTCATACAAGATGCTAGTTCAAATTTGTATTTTTTTTCTGCGATAGTTGCTGTCGTTTTCAAACCCTTCATCGCGCCAATCTGCGGGTTTCACAAAGGGTGGAAAAATGCAGCATTTTGATAATGAAAGTCTGTACAAAAACTTGACGGTACTTTGACACAAGCGGCAACGCAGATGAGAGGGTGCAAAATATGTGAAGTGTCTTCTTGTACCTGACGCTGCATGGGCGTGACTTCTTTGAAGAGCGATGCCTACTTTATTCTTGATCGACACTTTCGCTTCTGATATCAACTTGCCAAAAATTGAATCTAATCATACTGGTAAACAGCAGAATTCTATTTTTCACTGGGTCAAACTTTAATCAGCTTAGTCAATTATGCTTTTTCTAGAAAACTTAGAAAAAAACATTTCTTGTTGATTTCTACCCTAGGTTTTTCGAAAAAAAAGTCACTGATGAGATGGAATCAGTCTCTTCACAATTGTCATTCAACTTTTCGTAAATCATTTATGAAGGCCCATAGAATGGGATTCTGCAAGCACATACTACAACATGTTGCTGCCTTTTCTTAAAACCAAAACAAGACTGGATCATGCAAATGATGCCAAATAGAGTCTACGATAAACAAGCTCTAGGTGAGGGACTTTGGAAGAAGTGAGTTCATAAGATGGAAATATCTTTGAGCCGCGAAAATGACAGACTGCGAGCGGTTCTAATAATATACTCACATCCATGAATCAACTACCCATAAAACTTTATTGAAGTAGTTTATCGATACCAAAGCTCATTCTATGTTCATATCAATGGTGCACAGGATTTCTGTTCGGGAGGGGGTAGGGAGACAAAAACTTTCTTCTGATGAAGGTGTGTGGCGTTAGACGCACTACGAAAAAAACTTTTGGTATACTTTTCAAAAATTCTGGCCCACAAACACGAAGTTTCTGGAAGAAAGGGGGGGGGGAGCGCGGTCCCAGCCAAGCCCGAAAAATTGTATAAGACTAGATTGAAATTTTTAAATTGCAAAAAATATTTTGATTATATGCGCACGTACAAACAAGTCACTTGCACATTTTTTATAACTCATATAAGTAAGTTTTAGAAATTTCGCGACCAAGCCTTGGAGGGGGGGGGGGGGGGACCAGCAGCTCCCCCCCCCTCCCTCTGCGTCACTGGTTCATATGTATCGAGCAATATGTTTTATGTTATAATAAAACAACCGCGAAAATGATAGATTAATATTCTATCCCAATAAATCTACCACTGTGATTAGCTCACATCTGCCAATGGTATGGACAACCACAAAGTGTGACCATGAATCTGGCTGCTCACATGGGATCGGAAAGAAAAAGAGAAGTGGAAAGCAGCCGTGGAATGAAGAGTTTTGTGGTGAAATTTGAGATGACTGCATGAAGTGCTCCGACGCAAATTCTTCGAATCAAAGAACAATCTATTTGAGGACATTGCTTGGCAGATTTCTTTTTGAACTGATGAGACGTCATGAGCAGATAGATACTCGGTTGGAGCACAGGTCTTGTTACATTTATTTCTTCCCTCTCTGGAAAGTTCTAGTAACTGTAACAGCTTCAATACGTCTTTTGTTTGAGAAAGTCCGAAGACTAGTCATTCAGCTTCACGGGCCAGTTCTCTAACAGCATATCAATTTCCATTTTTTTGAATCTTTGTAAAATCTCTCCTATTTTTATCTTTCCAGATTTTTCATGGATTTTGAAACATCAATGCTATATGATGCCAAAGCAATTCAGAGGTTTTAGCTCTCTAATACCGCAAATCAAAGATTTTCAGGAAATGTGACAGTGATTAAACTATAAGTCCTTTTTTCTTAGAAGAATTGTCCAAAATGTGACAGTGTTCAGAATCGAGAATATGCATTATTCATAAGTGGCATATCGAAGAGCTACAACCCTCGTTTTGATTTAAAAGATAAAACACCGAAATCATTTTCCTCTGCAGTGTAATAGAAGTATGCGCAAAGCCAACCGAATCCACAGAGAAAAGCAGCAAGGTTAGAATTGGCAGAAAATGCTACGATTTCTAGCAAACTACCCTCTAATTCAGGAAATCTTGCCATATGTCATGCAAAGGTCAGTGGTTAAGAGCTCGTTGCAGTATTCTTTCCATGTTCTGAATTAGAAAGTTACAAAATTTATTGTTAGGAGTCTATCTATGGCGAGTGCAAACAGACAAACATTCTTTTCCCTGAATCGTGATGGACAAAGTTCCCATTAAGAGTCTTCTATAATAGTAGACTTGAGATACATTTTGGAACCACAAATGTTATGCTTGGCAAATGAATATGTCTGACTTGACCTATCGGGGAAGTTTTTTTTTGTTTTGACGCAGCTTTCCCACTACTTCAAACTATTGCTATGACCGGCTGATAGCAAACATTTTTTCGGGAGAAAACTACCGGTATCCACAAATGCTGAAATCATGCTGCAAAAATGTGCGCAGGATAAAGCTTGTAATATTTATTAGGTTTTCTCAAAGTTTTCTGAGAACATGAAAGCTCTGAGTTTGACGTAATGCCAATGAAAACCAAACGGATGAAGAAAATTAAATAGTACAGGAGAATCCACCAGCAAATAGACATAACTTCTTACTAGAATAAAAGAAGGGGAATAAAAACAAATATGATTCATTCTAAGACTAGGATACGCGAGACCACATTGCACTCGTTGTCTAAACAAGCTTAATCGTTTGTACTTAACAGGTTTATACTTGTCATTTATCTCGTCCAGGTTATTTACCCTTTGGAAACAGGGAAGAACAAACTCAAACATGTTAAGACCTGTTCGCAATGCGGTTACGCGTCTCCTAGTCATAGAATAGATGATAGCTGCAGTCAGATTCGCATTCTGAACCATGTTGGATGAGAGTGATATGTGCTTATGGTGCATTCCCCAAAATTGTTCCCATATGAACCATCAACGTGGCTGTCCCTCGATCATTTTAACATGTCAACTTCGAATAAAAGCCTCAAATTTGGTGGTGTTAACGTGTTAAACGATGGAAAGGGAGACACGTTGATGGCTTATATGGGAACAATTCTGGGAGATGCACGATAGAAAGAGTGGGTAATTGTGTTGTTGAGGATCGTTCAACCACGCAGAAAATGAATTATAATCTTTGAAATAAGTAATGTCAGCTGCATAAGCATTCAAGATATAAAATCGTAGCTCTAAATACTATGATCTGTCCCAAACTTTATGGCCACACTAGCATAACCACTTTAAAATCACTCATGACCTCAATGAATAAAGTTCTCGTGCGATACATTCGAGTTACATATCTTCAAAATCTGAACTTTTCGCTCAGTTTAAAATTGCTTTCTATTAAGAATAAAAAACGTCTAGACATTCAGAACTTCATGAAAAATAAGGAGAAAGGTCCCTCCATAGTAAGCAATGATTTACGCCAAAAAATGTAATTGATTACGAAACCATGCAGCGATTTATACGCCAAAATTCCCGGGACCATGGACGTTTACCGTGAGGTCATCGGAAAAATGAAAAATTGTGTTTTTGAAAATCAAAACATGGTCCTGGATAGAGTGAGGGACGCTGTCCGAATATGTGTCTCCCTCTGCTTGAAAGTGATCTTCAAGGAAATTATGCTGTTGCGGCGTTCCCGGCGCGATATCGCGCTTAATTCGCTGTTTTCAACGGCGGCGCCGATGGTACTGTAGCAATTGCGCTATGAAAACTGCTAAACGCTACGGCGGGCCTTCCACTACTAAACTCCCGTTACAATGCCCTTTTCATCTAAGAAGGCCATGTTTTCGATATCCTCCATGCAAGATGCTCCATGTTCCAGGTAAACACCACGAACAGTATTGGGGAGATTGGATACTGTTTTTGTCACTTTTTCAAGCCTTAAAGGCAGCGGCTCGGCAGAATTTCGTTCTCCAGTTCTTCAAGTTTTCGGAGCCTCCTCGCCATGAGGAACCCATATCTGGGCTTTTCAGCGCATGAACATGGCAAAGATGCGCTTTTTTCTAAAGCTTTCCAGGTCAGCCTTTAATGCAGAACTGGGCGGGGCTTGGAAAGAAGAAGGCGGACCGCGGCTTTTTCCGACGTATATTCACTGAATGCGGACCTAAAAAACTTCGGAAAAGCACATCTTTGCCATTTTATGCACTGAAAAGCCCAGATATGCGTTCCTCATGGCGAGAAGGATCCGAAAAGGTGAAGAACTGGAAAATAGAATTCTGCCGGTTCGCTGCCTTTGATAAAGTCTTGCTGACGATGACTGTGGACTAGATTATAACGTCAGCTTGCCAAAAGGTAGTTTTTGCGGCATGATTTGGCAATGATAACGACTCAAGCTTGAGCCAAGAACAGCCAAATCAAGAGATCATAGCAAATATTTGCATGTACATATCATAAATCATGGTGAGAAAATGTAGCACTCGTATAGATTTGCAGGGAAGAGTTAAATCCGCTTCTGTAGGAAGAGCAACAATTGGAGTAAGTTCCTCATAATCGAACTTTTCGTTGTCCATCATTTCTCCTTCTCCACTACCGCTTTTTCTACGATTATCACTTGAATCGCAGCTTGACTTTGTCGTCGAGAAAAACTGTTTTTGAATAAAAATCAATCAAACAACTTCTGAGATCGTCGTCTCAAAGAAAACTCGCGTATTTCAAAGTTAGTAATTTGAAGGGCCAAACTGAGTTAAATAACACCCATAAAACCAGCTGGAGACGTCTGTGAACCATTGCAAGGAATTTTTCGTGAAACTTTTAGCACACGAAAGATATCATTTTTGTTTCCGACTTGAACCAAGGGTTTCAACTCGTCACCAAAGGTTCGATGAGTGAATAATACTTATTGCTTCCACAAATTCCCTCACTATAGCAAAATTCAATCTGCTAAGTCGCTATCTGATGGTTTAGCCAACTGTCGCAAGAAATAAAAAAGAGGAGGTAGAAAAGAAATTAGAGCAATGCAGATTTCTACATCGTATCGATAGTTATAGGTTTTTTAGTCAATCCTAGTCACTTCAAGAGCAAGACAATACTGCAGTAATTCCTGGATCCTCTCCTAGGTTTTCCAAACTTGCTGTTTTGCAAGTTTGGCAACCGTTCATTTCTGATTGACAAAAAAATCTCTGGCGACTTTGTAGAGTGCCAATTGTTATATGGATGTTTTTGTCCAAATTTTTGTTTATAAACTTAACTATGTACAAGGGATCAGCTGACTGCTTCTGATTTCCGCTGACGGAGAATCTCAAATAAAAAAAATTCGATTGATTATACTTCTCTAAGACTTAGATATGGGATAATCTGCAATGCTATGCTGACATGACTGTCAACTGATAGGTGAACTAAGTCTTAATCCCTCTGTGTCAATCTATCAACCTTGGTCCTCAAAATTTCTGTATGTTATTTAGCTATGTACACCTCTGCAATGAATAAATTTTCTATTCTTGGCAGTTCCTACATACACCTTTATCATTAAGGGAACGATCAACTGGAAGTGCTAAACAACCAGAGCAGTGACTTTCCAAGCAAGGTGCAGGATATACGATATCAGTTTTCCCATTGAATAGCTACAGGGGAATACCTCATTGAGTCACTTTGTCTCATGCGCATATAAAATATTTATCATTTACAAATAAGGTCAGTCATAGTGCAAATAATGTAATGGTAGTAACAGATGATATTCTATCATCTATTCTGGGAAAAGACGGGAGAAAGCTGCAGACGTAGTCTTGCAAAGTCCAGGATTGAGGTAGCAGGGCTCGGCACCGTGGCTTATAAGCAAGCTGGTATCGTTTAGGACAAAAAGCAAACCGGATATCTTTTGTGGCCGAAAAAACACAACTTAGGTTACCGTTTTTTTCAGTAGACGTTTCGTTTTTTAAGGAATTTTTACGTTTACAATTTAGGCAAAAGGGACCGTAAAATTCTGTAAAAGTCAAGGGAGACTTCGTTCCTTGCATTTGGAAAGTTACCTCGAGCTTCATGGGATTGTTAGAAATCTTTTTTCATAGCAACTGATGAAATCCATTAAATCAATGGAAAGGTTCGATGAATCGCACTAAGAGTTGATAAAATTATCCATCAGAATCCGAAACATATGTGCGCATTTTGAATCTTGCTTTGTTTCTATACATGACAATTGGGTATTATTTCTGCATAGATGATAAGCAACTTACAACTGCATTTCTAAAATTTCTCAAAGTAATGCATTGAAACAGAAAACTCCAGTTCACATGGAGCTGTATTTGCGAAGTATTAGATGTTTGATGTCGTTCTCTGGGGTCTCAATGAATGACCACAAATCGCAAATTGAGGGGCCTCTAATCGTCCGCTCAGAATTGCGGCCACGCGCTAATAATTGTTCAAAAAGACTATTTGTTGAGCGTTAAAGCAGTTACTCCCCATCGTCGCTTGTCATTTGCATACATGGGGAGTCAAAGCTGGAGACTGAGGTAAAATGTTTGCTACTAATTGTCTGTGGGAACCAAACTACCTAAATCACTCGCATTAGGCTAATCAGAGCCGCCGACATTTGAAATTTGCACTTTAAAAGTTCGTTGACGGAAGGTATACCGCAAGGTGATTACTCCGTTAAGAAAGCTTTAAAAATTGTGAGGAGTTAGGCTGTGAATTTAGCAAAAATGCATGCAAACAGCTGCAGAATGCAGTTGAAAAATGCATGAAAACCCTGTTACAGAACTTCAGGGTTTTTGATCTTTTTTTTTGAATGCAGCTGACTCACAATGGAGCCAAACCCTGGTCTTTTTATCGTAATCGTACAAGCAAGAGCGATTGCCAATTAATATTGTACGGTAAATCTAAGCTCAGGCCGGCACCACAAAATTGTATTCAGAGCTTCACTAAAAACTTCACTGCAAGAGTAATCAAAATTAATAGTGGGAACACACTTTTAAAATACTCTATACGTCCATTAATTTGATATAATCCTTGCTTGTGAATAATGGAATTGGTAAAGATGGGATGTATAGACACCCCATTTGAACTGCTTCAATCGAGTACGGAAGTGGCAGAAAAGTAGAAAAACATCTCAATAATCTATTCTAAATGAAGGAGGAGTTTTTAAGCTCAATGCTTCACAGACTAAATTATCTGATGTAAAAGCTTCATTTAAATTCTAATGGCTATGAGAAAGACGAACCAATGAGAAGCGAAAAGAGATGCCGATCGGATAAAATATTGCAAAGTCAAGTTTTTGCACACTGTAAGAAGAGGAGAACACGAGCAATGACAACTCCTATCCGAAACGCAAAGATTATGTTACGTAAGACGCATGTTCGGAACAGCCGCCAAAAAATTTCGGCATGAGGTCAAAAGTCATAGAGAATTCTAAAGTCAGTATCAGCTTTGATTTGATTCAGAACTTTGCTGAGCTTGAAAGTTCTATACCCTACTTTACAGTAAAATATTAAGTTGTCCCAAAAGTTCTGTCGTTTCATTTTTGAAAAATCGTAACTTTGCGCTGTCTCAACGCATTTATACGATTAAATTCTTGTTGGAAAGAGGAAGTCCTTCTCTTTCGAACGCCTTTTTGATGAGCTTCTGCTATGTACTGACTGTAGAGATAAAAATAGAAAAAGAAGACCACACAAACTTTCCTCATTCTAACTTAGGTCGCCAAAAATCGAAAACGCTGCAGAAAAATCTGAAATCGTCAACACATAAGTTCTGCAAAAGTATTTGCCTTGTTTGAACGTTTTTTCGAAAAGTTATAATTTTCGAAAGTGTCAAATTAATTAATTTGGGGATTTTCTGCAGTGAACTGGTATTTTGTAACTTCTCACAGAGACGTCAAAGAAGACAAAATTTCACAGTTGAGAAGAGTAGGTCAAAAAACTTATGTAATGACGATTTCAGATTTTTCAGCAACGTTCCCGATTTTTGGCGAATTAAGTTAAAATGAGCGAAGTTCATACGGTCTTTTTTTTTCTATTTTTATCTCCGCAGTCAGCGCATAGCAAGCTCAACTAAAACCCTTCGAAAGAGAAAGATTTACTCCTTCCAATAAAAATATAAGAAGTAAATAAGTTGAGAAAGCGCAAAGTTACGATTTTTCAAAAATGAAACGACAGAACTTTCGGGACAACCTAATAAAACATACAGACTGAAATATAGACAGACAAAATTTTTGTCTCTGCTCTGAAATACAAAGTTTCTACTGACAATAGTCATTGATTCGCATGGAGAAGATGTCCCTGAGGCTTTTACTAGTCCTACCTTGATACTATGTTTTTAGCTCATTCCAGATGGATGGTCATGATGAGAACCGGGTGACTTCATCTTTTCATGGATGGATGTATTCTATTGCTGCCACTTATAAAGCGCCTGTGACTCCTCCTAACGCAACCCAAACCTACCCGAAAAACCTAGATTTGATATTCCTAATCCATGGACGCTCTTGCTCTGTAGATGCAATTTGGATGTTTCAAGTTACCAATGTCTGATGCGTTTCTGTCTGATTATGAGACAAGCCTGCTAAATTTTCGTGGTTCCAAAAAGTCTATCAAAAATATAGGGTTGGCTAATAGATAATTTCTTTTCGACATGCGTTTTCAAAGCTTCATAACAATTCACCTAGCAGCTACTCAGCTGAGATTTCTTCGTGAGAAAATAGCTTCAAGCCTCTACTCTCAAATATCAAGTAGTCAAGGCTTTCTCTCGCCCATAAATGACAGTTATGCCCTCAAGTGGTCGGACACCTAAAAGCTTTTTAAATTTTCTCTTTCGTTCTCAGCCTGTATTGGGTACACAGGCGAGTTTGATTGAATACTCATAGTCTTTGGCTAGGTAACGAACCAAGCCGAACTTATTTTTTAGCCAACCTAAAGATATGGCGAGTTACAGAAAGGAGATCAATATTATTTCATATCTTGCAGGGTTTTCTCTAATCGTCCGAAAACTATGACCCATTGCAAAAACTTTAGGTCATAGGTTTTTGGTGAGTTGAGAGCACCAAAAAGAGCACTTCGGCAACGCTGCAACAACATCGAATGATAGCTAACAAAAACTCTCTCAAAATTACAGTCGTAGAACCATTCAAAAAAACATAAAAAACTGCATCGAATGCTACCCCAATATTTTCCGCCTACAGGGTTCAAAAAATTATACTCATTCGCTTCGCCGGATATAATCAGATGCGTCACTCAGGCGAGTAGGAGATGCGTGAAAAAGTGAATTGGAGGAGGAGATGAGGGAGTAAATATGAAGAGTGATGCCAAAGAACATTGATCCTTAACGTACCTTACCAACCTACTGGGACAAATTTAGACTGATTATCGCTAGCTGAACTTTATCGGATTTAAGAAGAAGAAACTAAGCATGGGTAGTTTGAACTGCCTATTTCGTGTAAAGATGCATAGATGAGCACGAGAGTACTGCACCGCCCTCAAATAAATTATTTTATCTTATGATCTTAATTCACTAATCATAGCCTTATTTCCTAGTGCTGCCTCATTCTACATTTCAATTTATGATTTTCTGCTTGATATCCAAAGCATTTTCTCTTTTTTTTCACGCTATAGATAGTGCCCGAAAGTTCAAACTCTTATGGTGCGTAAAAATTTAGCACAATTGACGGTACTAAAATATTTGGAGTATAAGGAAACCGTAGACATACTCTAGTTAGGGAAGATTAGTAGAGAGAAATAGTTTCTCAACCTGGGCATTATATGAACTGACTCAGAGACGGAAATGGGGCGGAAATCAACAACGGGCAATGATCGAAAATAATTGCATGAATTTATTGCCTCCTAGCCGATCCGCTAGAAATGGAGGGCAATCCAGAGGGATGTTCATCAGTCATGACTATATTTTTCCTCCAAGAAGCCATGTCCGCAACCAGTTAGTTTTCTTTAGTTCGGTGACTCTGTTACTTACTTCAGATATGACAAAAGAGAAAGCAGTGTTAATACGGATATTATCCGAATGGATGCAGTATATGACTAGCATTAATATTTGTATTATCAGAATCTATCAGAATTCAACAAACGTTGAAGTAAAAACAAAGACATTTTTCGAACCATTGCGATGACCATAGGCTTAAAAGGCAGTTATTAGTCACTTCACCGATCACTGAATGAACTTCATTGTGGTTGTACAAATTGAGATGGTCCGGAATGATATCCACGAAAGTCCATAATGGAGGAAAATGAACTTTTTAACCCCATTTTATTCGTTCGCGGTAGAAATTGGTAGGAATCTGCTTCCGCTAGCTTATTTTTTATCTCATCGCAACCACGAGGCAAAGCGGGAAAATGACTCACCCTACTCAGACAAATAACCGGAACTTCCGCAGAGCGCTTGCGGAAGTTCCGCCGGGTCACCTGCGGAAGTTCCGAAAAATGGCAACCACAACAGCAAAAGAGAACACCGAAGCGAGATGTGAACCTCACTCTATTGAATGTGAGACCCACCTACTATCCTTTACGCTACGGCTGACATGTTTGATAATGTACAGGGCTTTTCAACCTGAGAGTCGCAAGTTTCGCTTGCGCGGCTCCTCCAACGCGGCCGCCTCGCTCAGGCCGCGCGCGGCGTTTGCTGCGTATCGCCCGGATTTCGCCAAGCTTCAGTCGACGCGCAGCCAGCGCCACGAACGCTGCGCGGACCTAAGCGTGGCGTCCTAGCGTGGCGTCCTAGCGGGGCGGGTGGGACACTCAGGTTGTAAAGCCCTGTACTCTAGTTGTTGGCGAGGCAACATCACGAGACAACACATTCAAAATCCTGCGGAAGTTCTGGCAGGCCAAAGTGCTGCGGAACTTCTGGCATCTTTCGGAATTTCCGCGGGATTTTGAAGAATGTTCTGCGAAAGTTCCGATTTGCAACTTTTTCATTTCTGCAATAGCGAACAAAATCGGAAATTTTGCAAATTTGGCTTATCCTGCGGAAGTTCCGGTGATCTGTCTGAGTACTTGAGCTCTCGCTTGCGAAAGAATGATGCGTGTCCATTTAGAATGGGGCAAAATATGATTTATGATCGGTTCCCAGATATCGTCTGCGCCCCAGAGAGGTTCCCATGTGAACCAGCGTGCGTACGTGGTGCGACGCTGCCTTTCGCTTTTTTGACGCGTTTCACCTGAGATTTCAACGGAACTGCCGGAGGTTAACACGTTCAAAGGAGCGAAAGGCAGCGGATGACGTGGTACCTATAGGAACCTCTCTGGGGCCCAGACGGTACGTGTGGAGGTGTATTGCAGACTTTGCATGATAACACAGGTAGTAAACTTGTTAAACCTCCACGTCAAAGATTGCTTTTTGTACTCTCTCGCTAGCAAAAACCGCCACGCGGTGAGTTGGCATGACTCCACCTCCACACGAATCTGGAAGCCGATGATACCTCCATTTTAAATGGACTTGAAAGCCCATTTTACTCCCAGCAGCAAGGTGAGCTGGGACTAAGCCCATTTTTGACCTTTTTGCACATTTTTGATGACGATTTTTGAGAACGTGTTCCTTAGCCCACTCTAAGGTAACGAGTGAGTGGAAAAAGTTTCACGTCTTTTATGAAGTCTGAAATAAGTGTTTCTTTCCAAACTCATACGAACGCTATAAGAATCATGGAAGAAGTTTGAATTCACCAAAATATTCGCTAACAAACTCAAATGCTTCCAGATATCAGGTCGATGCGAAAATTCCCATGTAAATCAAAAAATTTGTTAACTCTTCAAATCATCAACCAAAACTAAATTCATGATTTATATTCAAAAATAAAAAAGATTAGAGTTTCAATAGAATTACTCAGAAGCTATCTTGACTAACCTCGCAGAACGGAACCTCAAAGACGGCATTTTAAGCGTGATTTTGAGTTTGGTCGTAAGAATTACTGAAATGGCCCTAGCTAGTAGGATAACTTTTACGAAAAAATTCCTACTAGTAATAGTCCATACTTTCAACTACTTAGAGATATAAACATTAGTGTTGAGAGACAAAGAAGGGCTTAAAGACTCAAAAAACCCTTTGGGGTGCAAGGTTCTCTATAAGATAAGCATTTTGATTTACAGATTGCAGTGCAAGTCTAGCCAAAGTTTGCTTTCTGCAGAAAGCTCCACATACGAATTTGATTTTATGCAGACTCATAGAAGTCTAGAAAAGCGGAGGCCCGCATATCGCATAAATTTTAGTTTTGGAAGTAATTCAGATGCATAGTTATCGACAGTAAAGCATTGTGAAGTGTAACGGAGTGGGAAATAATAAATACAATATCCACATGACTGACATTGTAATATTAGGTCAGCCTAGTCAGAATCAACCACTTGGTGGAAATGAGTTTGCAAGAGTGAGTAAACAGGTTGAGGCAAGTTGAAGAAAGGTTTTGCTGCAGAACTTTTGTATGGAATGAATGGATTTGCGGATGCGATAATTTTATCGCACCGCATGGACTAAGTCCATTTTATTCGCACGAAAAGCCCATTTCGCGGGGATTTTTGTGGATATCATTCCTGGAGATCTTCAAAATGTAATCTCATGAAATTTTATGTGTTGGCTGAGTTTTACCTGAAACTCTGCTACTTATGAGTTTTACCTGAAACTCTGCTACTTACACAGCATATTCTCAGGTGTCAATAGGAGAGGCAATCAACTATGTTTTTCAAAGCATTTTTTGAATTTATCCTCTGCCATTTTACCCATGCGCATCTTCAAATCTCATACACGTCGAAGATATATCGAAGTCGTTTGAATTATCAGCGGGTTGCAGATTTGAGACAACGAAGTCGCGTTATCAAAACGTTTCCTATCTCATCTGTATGGTGCTAATTTTAAAGTTAAACTAATTTCATCGAAATTTTCATTACTTTTCGAAGAAGCTTTTGGCTACTTTTTGTGCTGCCTTCCTTCTCTGAGACTCCTCCTCCAAAAAGAGAAGCGAAATTTCAAGAAACTCAGCATTTGCTCTTACCCAAGACCCATTCCCAAAAAGTTCACCTTTTTTGGGAATGCGCGCAATGTTTTGTTTTCACTACGTAAGAGCAAATGCGACAAATGATTTACAACAGTTAAGCCATAGTTAGCATTCAAGCATTTCTATAATAACCATTTGAGCATTTCTACAACCTTTCTTGCCCTTAATTTGGCCTTATCCGTGAGAATGGACCCAAGTGGTAACAGACAATGCAACACTGCTCTAGTTTTTTGGGAAAGTATAGGTAAGTACTGGAAAGGTAGGTGCCAGAGTAAGCGAATATTTTGTTCAGGTTGGGGTCCCGCGCAGAATTGACGTCTCTCGCCATGCTAGCGTCAATCCAAGTGACGTAAATTCTGCGCGTGACCCCAACCTGAACAAAATATTCGCTTACTCTGGCACCTACCAAAAGGAGGCTCCTCTTTGCTCTGAATAAAAGAGGTAATTCGTATTTTTTTTTCAATACTAGGGTCCAAAAGTTCGTGTCGTTTTCTGACCTATCCTCAAATCATTCAGAATAAAGATAGACCATTCTAAAAAATGTTTTGTGCAGAATTTCTGCCTCTTTCCAGCAGCAATGTTCGTTTTTTGATTCCTTTGACACTTCCTGAAAAATCGTCAGAATCTTCAAACCATGGTTTTTACTTACCATAACTTTTGCTATTTTTATAAATTTTCGTTAAGGACTTCTGGAAATGCTTTGATAACAGTTACATAGAGTAAACAAGATACAGTGTATTATTGCAATGCTTTGGCATGGACAGCTAGCTTTTCGAATTTTCTAAAATTATCATTTTGATGCTACCAAATTTGATACTTTTCAATCCCAAAGTTCGTAGAAAATCAAACGGCAAATAAAGAGGGTGTCATTTGATGCGGCTTCTTCTCTCCTTTTATTAGATGTTTTTTTCTTTCTGATTTGTAAAGGTTTTGAGGATAAAACTGCCATAAATCAAAAAAAAATTTCTCAGAATATTTTAATGTTATTCAGCAATGACTTCAAAAGGAGTATAAACATGCTTAAGACAGTAAAATGCTTACTGCAACTGAGCTGACTTTTGCGAAAACCCTGCGAATGACAGGTGCGATGGATAAAAGCCGAGTTATCCTTCTTCAGGCAGCTTTTCTCACATTCAAAGGGCATGAAGTGAATGCAGTCTGACTCTTGTCTTTAGTAGCTTTGACGCAATCGTCAACCTTATCTGTAAGTGGAAGATAAAACAGAAATCTCTCGTGGCAATAGCTCATAGTGCTTCTGAAACATTTGGCCATTAGGATTTGATGCCATTAAACTACACTTGCCGCTGCTGGCATCTGGTTAACAATGCACGCAGATGTTGATTTTGATTGCTAAATATGCATTCAAAAAGGTGTTAAATGAGGGGAGGGATCAGTTGGGACGCAAAGAGAAAGGATGGCGGTTAGTATAGCCACAGTCAGGGAATGGAAAGTTCGAACAGTACCACCAGGAAAGGAAACCGTCCAGATAAAGGCTTTGCAAGTTGCTCTGGATAAATTTTAGTTTCCGTCTCGAAACCAACTCTCAGGTATCTCTACCAACCTTTACTGCAGACAAATGAACAATGGCCTAATGCCGTTAACATAGCGATTTTTAGTATTGATAGTCTGAAGAGGCGCCCCTTGTCAAAGGCGGGAAGTGTTGTGAGCATCTGATCCGATATTATATTATTGTGATATTTTGTGGAGATTAGAACAATTAAGCGTTTATAGTAGGTTGTTCGTAATATGATTTATATCAGAGAAACGATTTGTGATGTTGCACTCGGTTTCATCACCACATCTTCGCGAAGCTTATATTGTGACAACTCTAAGAAGTCCTAGAGAAGAAGCGTCCCTACTGGGTCATTGAACCTGGGCTGCTTCAAACTGCTAGGGCAGGGAACATGAATCTGAAAAACATTGTTTAAGGCCTGCTTTCGTTCAATGTTTTTTATGGTGAAAAGTAGCAGAGAGTCACAAACATGGATATGCAACAAAAAATCTTGATCTGGAACCAGAGCTCGGCACGAGGTGGCTTTCCGAAAATGCAGAGAACAAAGTCTCCCTTGACTATCCATTTACGAAGCCCCTTTTGATTCTGAACCATAAACGCAAAAAACCCTAAAAAACGAAACGTCGACTTAAAAAGTATCTCCGGCCACAAAAACGATATCCCCTTTGCTTTTTGTCCCAAAAACGATATACAGCCTGCTCACCTGTACCGAGCCCTGTCTGGTGCACCCGGATGGAAAGCTTCTTGAAGCTGCGTTCCCCTCTCTTGGGGTTTCGATGCATTTATGATATGGCGATCAACACACATGGAAACCATTTTTCGTGAAAAACAACAAAAAGTTCTGCAATTTTAACAGCATTAACAACATGGTTGCAAACTTGCCTTTCATTTGATCTGGTAAAAGGAGGTGTAGACATGAGACTGATGGGGAGTGACCGCAAGACAGAAATGTTTCAATCGAGGAAAGCTACGTCATTTAAACAACGAGACACAAAAACGCTAACTGAGAACTTTGAACTAATCAACTAATAAGAGAAGACACTTATTAGTATTGAAATCCTTATTACAGTATAATTGGGAAGTAAACATCCATTGTTGACAATATTAACTTTAATACAATAATTTACAGCGTGACGTTCGTGTAACAATAAGTAATTATGCATTCGGTCATAATCTTTGACATAACCATCGTAATTTGACATAAATGGTCTGGACCCACCATTACCTGTTAAGGTAAGCACTGGCTTAATCTTGCGTTTTGGTTAATGCTGCTGCTTTTCTAAAGGTTTGGGCTCTTTTCTGTAGTCGACAAGGTGTTTGATCAGATAGTTCACTTATGTGTTTTCCTCCTTTCAGAGTCTGAAGAAGGCGAGTTTGGCGAAACGTCAGTCTGTATATAGTGGAAAATACCTGTACCAATCTTGGACGCTGCTAAAATAATCAACTAGAAAATTTAAACTATGCCAAGATTTATGGGTAGTCAAACATGGATTCTCATATCGTAGTATTGAAAAGCAGACCGTAATCACTGTAATCGCAAATTTTACTTATCTCGATAATACAAAGTTTTGGTTCCTTATCCAAAAGACTTTAGAAACTTGTATGTAACATAATTATCAAGTTTTGGTGTAGGAGATTCCAGTATATCTCTCTATTAGATTTGTATATTGTAATCATAATTGGACTTTGACGATCTGCACATTTTTGGCTGCAGAAATTAACAAACAGCAGACCTCTCCAGGCTCCCCATATAGCCCAAAGCTGTTATTCAATCATTAGTTTGGTCATCTGTGCACTCACTACAGGGTGAGATCAAAAATTAGGCAAAAAAGTGTTTTTTCGCTAACCGTATAAGGGCTAACTGTCATTTATTAATGAACGGAGAATTTTGAAAACTTGACATGTGAGAGTGGAGGTTTGTAATAGTCATAGAGCTTTATATTTGCATGTCAGAACACTTATTATTTAGCCAACCTAAAACGTATATACAGGAAGTAATCATTTTAGGTTGATCCATAATTCATGCACCAGTTTCAAAAAATTATGACCTCATTGGTTTTCGATGAACTCGCCTTTTTCGTGCAAGTAGCTCTAGTTTTCGCGCTATCATGTTCTTTGTTTTTTTTTACAAATGAAATCCAATTCGTTCATTAAAATACACCACCATATTTCTCCGACAACAAGATACTGTGAACCCCCAGAATGGTCGATGTCTAAACAAATTTTTTTGGCATGTCTTTAGAAAGTTCTGAAGTCCTAATTAAGTTAAAATACCCAGGCGATAGGTTAGCGAATGCGATACAAAAAAGATAGCGAAAATGAAAGAAAAGAATGAAAGAGACTGGACAAGTTCATATCTTATTCACGGATGTGAAAACCCAGAGGAAGCTGGGGATGGGTACAGTTATTGACAGCATAGAGAACAGTGACGATGTAAAAGGTTGCAGTAGCATGCGAAGAGAGGAGAAAAATCGCGAATTTGATTTTGTGTAGCCAGCTTGGATTTGATCATTCCATAAGTCTATACAGGTGCAGTACCCGGGAAGTAATAGTTTTTGCACATCCGCCCAAAAGAAGCTTTGGGGACCTACCCCAATTTCACAAGTACAGAACGCACCTGTTTTTTTCTAAATTCAATCAGCCTGAACCCCCAGAAGATTTTGTGACAAAAGACCATACAGTACTGCGTATTGCCTGACAGTCCCGTGTGACATAGGTTTCGTTTTATGAAACACAGCGAGGCGGCTAAGGGCTCGAAGAAGGTTTAAAAATCGAAAAAGGTGCGTTCTGTGCTGGGCACTTAGGCAATTAGGCACTTTCTTCGTCAATCTTCAAATCGAAGGCCTACTTTCTGCACCCAAAATTTGACCGGCTGCAGCTGAAACCGAAAGCTATATTTTTAAAGCAATGAAGGTCTTACAGCACAAAAACTCATGACAAATTATTAGGAGTTAGCATTTTTGACTCAGACCGTTTAATGCTGCACCAAATTCAGGGGGACAAGCAGTAGGAACAGATATGATTTCAACGATGTTAGTAAATGGCCATGGTTTCCTGATGAGCATGCATATACGCTAACAAAGTATAGTTTCTGACTGAAAAATTGATCAAGTAAATATAATAATTTGGCATGGCTTGTGTTGTTCAACGGCTCAAAATCGTTGAAAAACGTCCCTTGCGTGTCGAGGAAAAGAAAGCGACTGAGCGAGTAACCCGATATGCTATGTGACTGCGAATGACAGCTAAAGTAGTTTTTTGATGAGAATAATCGTTGTCTTTCAAGAATCTGCATAGTTGACCAGACTCGAAAGGTGATTCGAGATGAATTTATGCTATCAAGCATTGTCATTGTGCTTTATCAGGAGATCTGAAAGAAGAACATATAGAATTGTCAGCTGAGCTAGGGTGCTTGCATACAGCAGAAACAGAACTCTATAATTTCTCACAATCAATATTTGGATTTATCTTGTGATAATTCAGGTTGTCTCTTTCAATTAGCTGCAAACCCGACTCCGCCAGGTCCTGTCAATAATATTTTCGTAATCAGCATGCTCACTTACCCCCCGTGACCCAGCCTCGTAGTTGAATCTTTACAAAAAATCGACATAACGATACCGATTAATGAAGAAAAGTAGCCTACGACACCCGCTCCGTCCCAAAGTGTATGTGCGTTTGTTCCACGGTTCAGAAATAAAAATTTCAATTCAGAAAATACTTATAACCTTTGATTCAACTGGCTTGGCTCCGTTAGGGCGGGGTTTTGTGATCTAACTGAGGCCGCTCGCGCCCGCGACGCACCTGCGCCTCTCTCGCGCGAGTGCTCTCTAATTACCTAGCCTTAATTAGGTCACGGAGCCCCGTCCTTACCGAAGTCAAGCCAGTTGAATCAAATGGTACACATACCCTTTGCTTCAACCAGATTGGCTGCTGGAAGGCGAGGCTTCATGACCTAGGAGGCGACTGCTCGCGTTCCGGAGCAGTCTGCGCCTCCCTCGCAAACATGCTCTCTGTTCATCTTCTAGCCTTGATTAGGTCATGGAACTCCGCCTCTAGCCGCCGACCTGGTTAAAACGAAAGGGTATATATTTGATTTTCTACGGCAATAAGCCATGAACATCTCGACCATAATCAGGATGCAGGGTACCGTCCAAAGCAAGGCAAGCTCTATAAGATGACATGTAGAAGTTCGCAGAGCTTTCACTGTGAAAAGTTGTTCAAAGTTTATCATTGGTCGTAATTGACATCACATTCAAGCAAGTATAAAATTTACTAAATGTAGAACTGTCTTGGTCTTGATTGAGAATATCATGTGATATCGAAATTGGAGCATCCGAGCAGTTCTCTTTCTTGTAAGAGCTACAGCTATCATGACTTACAATAAAGTGTGTGTGTGTGTGTGTGTGTGTGTGTGTGTGTGTGTGTGTGTGTGTGTGTGTGTGTGTGTGTGGTGTGTGTGTGTGTGTGTGTGTGTGTGTGTGTGTGTGTGTGTGTGTGTGTGTGTGTGTGTGTGTGTGTGTGTGTGTGTGTGTGTCACGAAATTCAAAGAGCGTTTTGTAGGCAAGGTCTTAAGCTGAAATCTTGGTCATAGCACCCTACCAGCATGTAGGTAAAAAGTGCAAAAGCACAAGCTGATCCGATATTTGCAACCTTTAAAAACTGCGCGTCAAGCGGGCCCACGCGGCTTTTGGCACGCAAAACCAGGACATTAATCCGACTTTTTGCGAAGTCATGACTTGCCTGACAAGTACATCTGCGCCTCATGAATTCTAGCCCAAAAAGTGCTCGAAAAGTTTGCTTTTCTGCGACAACAGCGCCAAGAAATGGTGATCGCTTAGATAGTCGATCTGGCAAGGTTTTACCTTCAGACTTGGAAAGATTTTTGCTCGGAAATTTAGTTCAAAGTGACTATCATCCTTATGACGATTACCAAGCCAAAACAATTTCAGTAATCTAATCAAATTCGCAATGTTCCTCTGCGACAAGCTTTTTTCTCTCAAAATTACCGATCTTACATGGAGATGCTTCAAGAATGATCAGTTGTTTACTATTCATTTGTGATGTTCAGCATCGCATGGTGGGTTTCAAAGTCATCATTATGCGAACATGAGAAAGGCAAACGGATAGGAGAGCCAGTGCGAACCTCCGCGAAGCGGAGGTGACGCACTGGTTTTTTAATAACCCAATACTTCCATTCTTCCTAATAGCATAATACGGTGATACTGGTCATTCATTATAAAGTGGAATATTGATAACCTGCAAACGATCTTCCCTTTGCTCTACACCCCAAAAACCATAAAAACCGGTTTGACTCGGTCTAACTGCGCCTTGTCCTGCATTGGGTGTCAACTTTTAATTATTAGGTTATCCCAGAAGTAAACTCCATTTTCAAATAACTTGAGCTGTTTCTGTTTTATTGACAGATATAGAGTAACAATCGGTAGAGGGCAGCAAGCACTACAAAAAGACTACCAAAGTTCCACCTAATTCCTAACCTAGGTAAATTTTGGAGCCAAAAATCAAAATTTTTTAGCTACCCTAAAAATCGGATCTCCATCCAGAAAATTCCTGCGGACTTCCAACATGGTCTTTATAAAGTGGACACCTAGTAGTACCCAGAAATGTATTTGGTGGATTTTTTCCGGGGCTCAAAATTGAGAAACAGATAGGGTCCCAACAAAATGCCACTTTTTTCAGGTTTTTTATTGTAAAACTTGGCATTTCTCGGTTATAAGAGAACATACACGGGTAACGTTTTGAAATTGTACTTAGAAAGGCTTGTAGTATACAATGACTTTGCTAAAACCAAGGCCTCCGGAGAAATAATTTTTTGAAGTTAAAATCAGCATATAGGAGAATCTAAAAATACCACCTTGTAGCCCGAGAGTTGCTCTATTTGACCCATACTTAGTCTTTTTCAAAACTTTGTAATGAATTTTTCAAAAATCAGCTCAACTTTGAGCAGGTAAAATTGACAGGTGGAGAATTTTGGCAATTATCAAAAAAAGCATACAAAATTATGGTAAATTATATGTATCCATAAGAAAGAGAAGGAAAAGCTGCATCGAATGCATGTTGAAACTCACTCAGGTCTTTATTGTGCGTGGTTTTACAGTGGTTTGAAAAAACCGACAAAACTTTCGGGACAACCTAATATACGGGAGGGGCTGAGTGCGGAGTTTACCATTTTTGGACAATTTTTGTTTCTCGCTTTCTATGCTCGGAAAAAATTCGGTAAAGGCAAATTTGTGTACTATTATATGCATACTGTATGATGAACAAGTTGGAGATCTATAGGGCTCTTTGTCGCAGAAATCCAAATTTAAGGTGACAAAAATTTTTTCCATTTTGGCTTCAAACTTTACATGGATTGCGACTTAGGCGGACCCTTGGCAGTCATTTTGTAGAGCTTGATCTGCTCTATCGAATGATGCCCTAAACGTACTAGGAAAACAAAAACAGCTTGAGTTATTCAAGAAAGGAGTTTACTTTTGGGATAGCTGCGATTTAGAAAAACGCGGGAGGATCACGTTCGTAGTTCAGGGCCGTCCTGCGTGCTCCTGCTGCCATCCTGCGTACCATCTGCTTCACAGTCAACGCACCATTACTCGGTCATCCCTTCACACATGTACACTGACACCGCTGATCATGGGCTATGCTTAGGCACCATCGCTGATTTCTCTACCCACAAGGTTATCAAACAGCTAAGGAGAGCACGGGATTGGTATATCATCCTCGTAGACCAGGATTATATGCGGAAAGCCCATTAATTCGGGTCCTTCTTCTGTCAGTTACCCTTAAAAGTAAGGTTGCGTTTGGACACTTGCAGCCTATCACAGTCAAAGCTTTTCTAATGTCAATCAATATTAGCAACGTTGACATTAAGTTTTAACGTTAATGTTTTAACGTTTTGCTCATGCATGGGTATTCTTGCACAAAAATATCATAGCTTGTACATGATAAAACGAGATTTGCAGCGGGTACGTCGAAGTACGTTTAATATGTTTATTCTTCTGCAGGAAAAGGAACTGTGATTAGCAGCATAGACAATACCCATCAAAGAACAAGATCTCCCCGTGCCGAAATAAAGTTGCTTAGCAAAAATCCGCATAGAAGAGATTCGAGTTCGAAATCAACACTTAAAAGAGAGGGACTCAAAGTATAGACATCAGAAGATATCGCCGAAAACTTCCAAAGTTTTGCAAAGTTTCTTTGTAATTCGTGATCATCTGCGTTGAGACAGGACATCCAGTACACCTCCTGCATGGCTTGCAGTACTCATATCAGAATGGTGGGAATGTAAAGATGTACTGCCCCAGGTTCTTATAATGGATCCAATAAAGGTTCTGTACGGCGATATGTAGTACATAGTGATGATCGGATCGAGCAGAGTTCCTGAATGATGATGAAAAAGGTGCATGTTATGTTACGACTGCCAAACAAAATGTATGCGAACGAGTACTTCAGTACTTTCAGCGTTACATGGTCACAAATTGCAAAATGCTTTTACACGGTGCAATGGTAATCACTAATGTGCAATGGTAATCACTAATGTTTTTTTTTCGCGTTAGGCCTAAGGCATACCTCAGACGACCTTAGTCGCTGCGCGATCTGCCACTGCAAGAACTCCTCATAGCTGGTCATAAACGCACTTTGCTTGGGCCAGGCTTGTTGCGTCTGGTACAACTTACGGAATCTATGCGCCCACGCATCTGAGAACCGCGCATGCTCAATCTGTAGACATCTGGCAAATGGCCAATTCGCGGATGTGGCGATTTTGCAAAATCGCGGGAAGTATGCCTTAGGCCTTAGGCACGGCCATAGCTCGCGCTTTCCATGCGTATCGCGGGCGTGGCCCTGCAGACATTTGCACACGATAAAAACTTGTTAAACCTCCATTCTAAAGCATTAGTTTTCGTACTCTCTAACTGTCAAAACTGCCACGCGCATACACCAGCAAACGTAGACAAAGATTTGTCCGCTATATTGTGGGGAGACGATATCATAGCATGCTTACCAATACATAAACAAGGTGAGATAAAGAATCCAAATAAATGGGGTCGCAAGACACCGATTTGTATTAATAAGTAGCCCATAATAGATGGAAATATTGACAGCGCTGGTACAAGAGATTGCAGTGTAAGAGCCTGCAGAATAATCACAGATTACATAAGGTTATCTGAAAAAACAGAAACAGGGCCCGGCAGGCGTTGATGACGAAACCCCATGACTTCGCAGAGCTTTACAGAATCCGATCAAAATCAGTAGAAAAATTTTAGCGGATCAATACGAAAGCCAAAAATAATATTTTGAGGTATTTAATGCAATAAAAAAACAAAAAATATATATTTTGAAGTATTTGATTTAAATCTCTTTATATGGCACCATTTTGGTGTTCAGTATGCCTACAACGATTTGGCGATGCATTTGCACCCACATACAGTCTGCCCCAATCCTAACCAGGCCAAAATTGGCTTGGCGGGAGTGCGCGTCGCGAGGATTTCGCGCCACTTCTGCGTCTAGCTAGTCTGCTCTCTCCTCAATCTCTTCGCTCTATGCGGCAGAGCTCGTATGCAGCACAAACCCCTAGCGCTGCGAGCGCGCAAATTCAGCCGACGGTTTGGCCTGATCCCGATTGGGGCAGACTGTAGTTCGAAGGACGCCCCTGCACGAGTGTGGTTGGAGCGCGATAGCTATCATTGCGTATGTTTATACTATTTCTGGCTTAGACAAAAAGAAGGCAGTGGTTCGGTTCTCCTCCCTCACTATATGAAAGATTTTTAAACTTCTGATCGTCCAAATCAAAACTTATGTAACTTTCGGACATTTATGCTCCGAACCATTTGGTGTTGGTCTAGAAACCAACAAATAGAGACTGCTGCTGAGACACATAAGTTGTTTCAAACTTTTTAGATAATATAGTTTGGACTAATTTTGTCCCGACGTAGCACAAATCTCATGTGATTGTTTGTGCGCTTCGAACAAGTCATTATTTTGTTTTCGGTTTTTCATTTGAAATTTGCGCGCTTGCGAAAGAACATGTTCAACATGTAAAACCTGACATGTTTGCCAATTCTTGCGCCGGACTCTGCAAAAACGATATCCCCTTTGCTTTCAATCCGAAAACAAAGCCCAGTTCGACCCCAGACCATCTGTGTTGGAAAATAGAGAAAATTGAGTTGAGCCCACCTTTATGAATTGTTTTATATTGAGGTCAGTGATTGTTGAGTGCTTGGAGTTATTGAGCAGAGACAGTATTTTCCAGCGACAATAATACATAATGACATAAATGACAATATTGAGAGCTGAGCAGGAAAATAGCAGCCATAATAAGCATGGCTGAAAAGACTTTGAAAATCTACATAACAAAATTGTACAAGTGCTTGACTGAAAACCATTCTCAACTTATTCATAAGATTAAGTTCCAATTTATGTCATTTGATAGCTGAAACCAATGAAGAGCTAGATGGAAGAACGAAATACTCTAATTCCGAATTTTACGAAGTCGCTCTTTTCGGTAGCGAAATTAGTTTGTTGCAAAGTCAAGGTTCAACTCTGATAATGCCCAACCGAGATCAAAATTCGAATTGAATATTTTCGAACTTTTCTTTCTAAAAAAGACCGAAGTTTAGGCCTTATCGCTTTTTCGATAACTATGTATGTCTTGTACAACATCAATAGCAATTTGATTTTTTAAACATTTTTTAGAGACAAAAAGTGTTTGTCTTACAAAAAATTTTTTTCCTAGAAATGAAATGCTAAATGAGAAATATGTATGTGATTTCGTCTTACTGTTAGTTTCTTTTCCTAAATCAATATTGAGAATATGTCAAGGTACAACTGACAGTGACCCAGCCAAGTACTATTTCTTGAAATATCCCAGTTCACTGAGGTCATCAAGGCTGTCTCAACGCCAGAAAACTTCATAGTAGACTAGAAAGCTCGCAATGATGTCAAACAATAGGGAAAAACTCTTCATTATTTTGAAAACGACCAAATTCAAACTAATGCGGAGAATATTTCCCCAACAGTTATTCACAATTCTCCAAAAACCCGTAGACCTGAATTGACCTTGTCTTAAAAAACTTTCGGCTAATTCCGAATTTTGATCTCGGTGTTGGGCATTGTCAGTGTTGAACCTTGACTTTGCAACAAACAAATCTCGCTGAAAACAGACCTCGAAAACCCCTAAATCCGAAATTTGGTCTCGATTGGAGCACTTTTGCTACTGAACAGCGACTTTGAAACTTTCTTTAAAATACCGGTTTTAGCATGAAGCGACACTCGATAAGGGGGCGTGGCTTGCAATGTCTTGGTATCCCGAGGAGCTCGTATATAGCTAGTCCGAATGTACCACGCAGGCGCATAACTTAGGTGCGAGAATATGGCTCGGGTAGAAACTTCCGCCCCCAGGCATCAACCTGATTCGCATGAAAAATTTACGGTGCCCTCATTCACGAAAGTTTCTCATATAACTTTGCCTTTTGAACATCATTCGCGCGCACGAGAAAATGTCGTCTCACTACCTCTGCGTCGCAAATAACTTCTTGCTCACTCAGTAGAGGTAATTTTGGAACAAAGGCTGACGCGTTTTTCCTAGGCTATCAAAACCACCATCAAAGTTTGCAGCCTTTGCATGATAGTATTTGATTGTTCTTTTCCTGCAAGCATCTATTGTGTGGGTCCGAAAGTCTATGTCGGTTTTTTCGATTTATCATAGGAGAAAACGGTAAATAAAGACAGGCAAACGCCTTAAACATTTTGGGTGTAGCTTTTCTTCCTCTTTTATCAGTCGTGATTAAACTGGTTCGTGTCCACGGGAGTGGCCGCCGACACTTGGAAACCATGCTTCTTACCAACTAGCAATTTTTTTAAAGATATTACTCTGCGTCAAAAGCTTCATAGGATTTGGGTAGGGCAGACAGAGTACAGCCTCTTCTTTTTTGACATTTTAAATTGGGTAGAGGACTATATGTCGCCGAAAAAGGGCGGTCCCCGCGGTCATTTGCGACAAATACGCATACTTGTACATGCGCGGACATGCGTTCCTGCAGGGAATCCGCGCGGGACTCTTCCAAATTCGGCGACATATAGTCCTCCACCCTTTTAAATTGGCTTCCCAGTGCATAAGACGCTTTTTCCAAAGTCTTTATCTTATTAAGACATTGACGAACAGCAGATTTCTAATTCTTTGATATTTGGGACAGAGGCCTCTCATAAACAGGCAACATTTTTTAGATTGAAATCACTCATAGTGCACAATATACCAATAAAAGCGCTGACAAGAAATATAGAGGTCGTTTCTACATCGCAAAGGAGAATTCCTGGAAGGAGTTTGAGAGGTCGTCAATGTGTTAAACATAGCTCATCAAGCACTAAAAATGTGCAGAATGTGAAGCGCTAAGAATCTTATATTCAATACTGGTTTTACTAATTCACAGACTGATTTTCGAGACCACAGCTTGAGAACAGTGATCTTCGAAAACTTCACGATTTGGAGATATGAGGATCCAAAAAGGGAAAACGCTACATCGAATGACGGCCGAATAGCTTGCGAATTAGTGCTTTATGAGATTTCGCGGTACTTTTCCGTTATCCGGACCCATTTTTTGAGAGAAGCGTATTTCTGTTTCCCTCGTACCATATTCGGTCCCGACTTCATAGGAAGGAGTGTTAACCTTCTGCCACCGTGTCAAAAAAAATTTGACATGTCATTTACATGTTTAATAGGTTTAACCAAGAATTTGAGTTGCTTTACTTAGCGACGTAAGTTCAATCTCTTTATTAGTCAATAGTGCCCAAATTTTCGATTAAACAGTATCAAAAATGAGCATTGTTATCACAATAACGTCATTTTGTTATTAATTAAACAGATTAGACTTGCTAAGAGTAGAGAAGTGGACTAGGGTCCCATCATCTAAATGACAGAACAATAGCAAGGAACTTTAAGCCATCATTCATATTCTCGTCTGGCTAAATTCGCAAGACGAAAAGTTTGAAGAGAAAGAGAATGCTGAATCGTTGCTGAAAGCGATCAAGATGTTCTGATATAAATTTCAGATTGTTTTGCTCTCAGACAAACCAATTAAACAGCTTTTAGATAATCACAAATGCTCTTTTACCTCGCCGGAAGTGATTTCGAAAAAAAACATGTCAAAATGGACCAAAACCTGTCGATATTTTTCTGACACGTGGCAGGAAGGCAATCCTCGCGGATACCATAAAAAATTGTTCTAGGACTGAAGAACGTATTTTATGAAAGCTTCTTGAAAAAATGGGTCCGGATAACGGAAAAGTATTTCGCTAATTATTACGATTTAAAATTCGGTAACATCAAAAGAATTGTGGAAGTTTTGATAAGCAAAACCGAAATACCAGAACTACAAATTGCGCTTTGGTTAATCTAAGCCTGATCAGAGTCTTATAGATCCAAAAATTTCGGACTTTTGCTAAATCTGTACATGCCGCGGATTTTTCTTGGAACAACTTCATAAATACGACTGCTGGAAAGAGAAAGAAATGCTGCGTTGGATAGTGCCGAAAGCGTCTACCTATTTCTGCTCCACATGCTTTGGTAATAGGTCGAGACCGCACAACCTTTCGGACCGACCTAGTATCTGACCATTACTAACAGTAAGAAGCCAAAACTAGAGTAAATTCCCGCATGCACGCTGTCACTGTCGAAGAGAGAGCCTCACGTTCATAATTCGTAAACTAGTAATCTTGTTATATCATCAACTTTACCTGCATAACATTCACGGTAACCACAACGGCGTAGTCTACTATGTGTGGTAAAGTGTAATGTGTTAGTTCAGCTGCCTTTGTAGTATCTGCGGAGTACTCCATACCAAGGCAAGGAAACTGAAACAATGCTGAGTTGTAGAAGTTTTCGGTACTTTTGTACGAAGTCAATGATAGCCCTTGAAAAGGAAATAAGTTTTACTGGGCTTGACAGTTTGCGAAGAACAAGTGAGGAGGCGGTTACGGGGAGGGAAAATAGGCAATTGAACATCACCTTACCATTTGCTTTTGTTGTGATTATGAAGCAAAAGAACGGGATTGAAGCACTCACCACTATTGAGAGAGGCAATAAATATGCTCCGAGGCACATTAGAACTGCTACGTGGGTGGAAATATACCTAAGACGTAAAACAAGATACCGATAAACCATCGAGATCATGAGAGAAACAAATGAATTAAATGCAAAATGTACTGAAAAAGCATTGTAATGACCACAAAAAACTGAGTATTCACACTCACTCAATATTATGTATAGCATATAGCTGCACCATGGGCCAAGCAGCTGGACTGGGCCAAGGTAGATAACAACAAGGTTCAATCCTTCTGTCATTATCCTAAAAAGGTACGATTTCTTGTCTTACTTACGAAGTGTCAGAAGTCACAGTGGCTTTTTGACATGAGAGGGGCATCATTTGAAGAAGCAGCTTAGGATGCTGATTCCCAAAACAGCCCTTCCCAGCTGCAGAACGAAATTCGGGTTGGAAGTTAATGAATTTAATTTGGCGGAAATTAACAACTCAGCTACTCAGTTGAGAGTAGCCAAAACTATCAGAGCCAATGTATTTTGGGCACAAACACAGATGGAACGATTTATCAATGCTCAATATGATCCTATACTTCACCAATGTTATGTTGAAGTGCTCTCCGACATCGATTTCCATGATGACAGGTACTCTAAACGATGTGAAATTCATTTATTAGAATATCCATAACTCCCGACTCAGTTTTGAAGTTAGTATTTTCAATGCTACCTATCTGTCAAAAGACCACTGCAACTTCTGATTTCTTCTCTAATAAGATATATGATCGAGCAAGTATGAAACCATGTAACGCATTTTGGACTCGACAAACTTTTTATTGTCTTCAGATGTTTACATTTTCGTAAGTAATGTTGCTGAGCGATTCACAGTTGATTTCATCTTTTTTAAGCTACTTTTAGTTCAAAATTAGAAATTAGTTCAAATGAGAAACTTTTGATTGCACTGAGGAGTATTTTAGCCTAGGTTTCGTACTTACGAATGGAACTTTTTTTTCTAAAAATAAAATTTAATAATTTAATAACAATAATTTATTTATAATGTAATTCAAAAAATTTGTTCCTGCAAAATGATTAATCCAATTCAACACTAACGTCATGTCATGTATCGCATTTGAAGAATTGTTAAGTTTTTGGAGGATGTACTAGTCTGCACGGTTCAGCTTTTGTGTTTAGCATTAGAGAAGACAATAAGTTTTATATTAGGTCATTCCGAAAGTAATTTCGCTTTTTTCAAACGAACGCCACATACGATGGAACAAAGATTACTTAGAAATCTTGGAAGCATTCGATGCAGAATTTCATTTTCTTTCTAAAGGTTACGGAATTGTTGCAAAACAGTCAATGAACTTTCAGAAAATAACCAAAACGTGCAACCCATGCTTTTTGAGATGGTTAAATTTTATGATTTTTTAAAATTTTCATATCAATCCTCAGAAGGATTGCAAGTAACGATTCGATAGAGTAAACCTTATAGAATACAGTGCTACTTTTTTCTTTTCCTTGTATCTCGCCGTAATTTTTTAAAAGATTTTTTTTATAGAACCATCGGATTTTGGCAGGCCCACCTCAGCCACAATCGCATCAAACATCATAATTTTTCGGAATTTGAGACTACCAAAATAGTAGCATGAGATAGCACAAATTTTACAAAGCATGTGAGGGTTTACGGGTTCGAAATATCAAATTTCGAGTTTTTCGGGAACAGCCTGGGGCTCGCTGAAGAAATGAGTTATGATGATTTCTCCCCGGAAACTAAATGAATCGGAAACAAAAAACATCTGTTAGAAAGAGGAGAAAATGCTGCATCGAATAGTGCGCGAGCTGCTCTTCTTTTGATGTTCTACGAGGATTTAGCTGCCCAAATATGGAAATCGGTAGCATCAGTTAAAATTCTGTTAAATATGTATGACAAGCTATGGAAAGAAGAAAAAAGCAGCTCTGTATTTTATAAGGTTTACTCTATCGAATCGTTACTTGAACTCCTTCTGAAGATTGATATGAAAGTTTTAAAAAGTCGTGAAACTTGACCATCTCAAAAAGCACGGGTCGCAAATTTTGGTTATTTTCTGAAAGTACATTGACTGTTTTGCAACAATTCCGTAACCATTAGAAAGAGAATGAAATTCTGCATCGAACGCTACCAAGATCTCTTAGAAATCTTTGTTCCATCGTATGTGGCATCCGTTTGAAAAAAGCGAAATTACTTTCGGAATGACCTAATAAGAAGATAAAACTGACATATGCTGTTCATTCTTTATTTCGATCTAGTTTTCTACTACAGGCAGAAGCATGCCTTGTCTTCCACTACTTTATAGATATACGAAAGAAAGATGCATCGGATAAGAGAAGGAAATCACTCTGAAATCTATTTTCTTCTTACTTTGCGAAGTCGTGCAAATAAGCTTTGGAAAAGTTCTCGTTTAGCCCGGTTATCCGTCATAGACGTTTCATGCGTCTATGACGGATATTCCAAGTACTTAGTCTCGTACGCCTCTGCACATACGAGCTCTCCAAAGATTCTTTTTAAGATTCTGGCAAAGGCTGTAGATGGGCATAGTAAACGCCCCAAGCATGCTAACGAAAACAGCCATAACGATGGAATACGAGGGTTTTCGTGGATTAGCGGGTCCAGGATTCGAGATTCTCCGGATTAGCTGGATTCGTTGTATTAGCGGGATTTCGCCGTAACTTCCCGTAAGCTTTCTTCAAAATTCGTATTTTGTTCACTTACCTTGGCGCAACAATAATGATATTAATAGACAGCAGCAAGTGCGTGAGCGCTGCATTGCCAAGAAATATTCTATACGGTGAAAGGTGTTTGGGACTCTTGCAGATAATCATGAAGAGCAGGAATGCGTTAGCAAGAATGCTCCATGTTGTTAAGATAGCAAGAGCGACAATATAAGCGATGTCATTGTTTGTTAAGTAATACATTCTGAAACATGAAGAAGTTTGAATGCGCAAAGTCAACAGTTTCATATGTAGGTAGATATTAGGTTGACACGAAAATCCCAACGCAACCTTTTCAAAAATATGCAACTTCTGTTTTCTCCAAACAACTCGCTTGTTTTTTTTGTACAAAAGAGTAAATCATGCTCTTCATAACAGTATTCTAGCGCATTTCTAATAAGCATACATTGCTTAGATAGAAGCGGTAGAAGAAAATTACTCATATTTTGATTTTTGTGTGTTCGGTCGTAGACTAAAACTTGAAGCAATTGAAGCAGTTGTTATTATAGGTTTTATTATCTGCCCTTTTTGATTAGACAAAGTTTTTGCTGATTGATGTCTATGAAAAGCAATGAATTCCGAGCAACCAATACAAACAGCAAATTTTATTTTTTTTGGCATTTTTGCGAAAAATACAACTTTTCATAAAGATGCTTGAGCAGCCTTGCTCTATCAGAAGAAGCAGGTAGGAAAGCCTGATAACGACTGCTTTGATTTTTACTGCATTTTTTGGAATTCTTATGACTAAACGGAAAATCAAAAGTCGAGTAATTTTCTTCCACCGCTTCTATCCAAGCAATATATGCTCAGTAAAAAGCCGCCAGATTACTGTTATGAAGAGCACAATTTGCTCTTTTGAACAAAGATGAAACCAAATGAATTGGTTAGAAGAAGTTTCGAAATTTTGAAAGTGGTGTGGCGAAATCATCCTGCCAACCTGTTATTGTTATTATGCTAATCGCTCGCTAAACATTTCATTCATGAATTTTTGTAAGTGAAATTAGAGTTAATAGCCAAAAGTTCTGTAATCTTTGACAATGGCAAAGCAGGTCTGAATGAATGTTTCGTAGCGGTAGCTTATTACCATTCTGCTTTGGTACCAATATGATGACGAGGTACTGCGATAAGTTGCTCGGAACTTTAAGATCTCTATCAAACAGTAACGGATAAGAAAAGATTAAAGACTGGCTACAAGTTTTCAGAAGCTTATACTTGCACTGCGTAGGGAGCAAGCTAGTTTAGTACATAAGAACAATTTAACTAATTTCTAAGGACAATAAGCAGCAGGTGTTATGGCACACTGGCAATTAGCCGCATTCATTTAAGTGAGTGTAAGTACAGTAGCTTTTTCTTCTGATCGCTAACATATTCACTTTCATGCAGCTGCTTTGAACTTATGTTAGAGTGGTCCTTTATACGTAAGAATTTTGAAATGCGCTGGGTCCTTTACTGTATTCTGCTCTGAAAAGAAACTGCAAAAACATGTATTCTATCAAAGACAAACAGTACAGCTTCGAAAAAAAAACTTTGCTGGAGGCGGATACGATATTTGTAAACGATGCTTAGCTTTAACCTAGAGAAGCCACTGAACGCCTAGTACAACGCGTGTATACTGAATAGATTAATTTATTACGGTCTAACGAGCTAATTCGAAAAATATCAAAAGTATAGCAAGCAAAAATCAAACCACAGAAGTGAAAGTTTAACGGTAACCTACATAACAGAATAACAATCTTATAAGTCAACAGACGGGCAACTGCACATATAACAAAAACAGATAGAGCTCTATGGGGAAAGTCACCTTAATGATGGGAAAGAATTGAAGCAAAGAACCTAGCGCAAACAAATACAAAAAAAAAATTTTACAAGACACATTGGTCGCAGTGAAGGAGATCGAAGTGGTACTTCACACCATTTGAAGCTAGGAGATGTTCCATCGCTTGAGGGCTGCCGTCATATCAGCGACTCTCTGTTTCTGTATTTCAGTAAGCTCTCGCTGCATACGCTCCAAGTCCACTGGTTTGGCCGTTCTCGATGGGGACACCATCGCTTCAGTTGGCACTGATGAGGGTTTCTGAGAAGTTCTAGATCAGATCAAATGGATGGACATAATCTATCGAAGACTTCACTACTGCATATCACAATATCAGACGCGAAGCGTCATTTCAGAGACAATTTTCGTCATTTCGCAAACTCACTTACTTTAAAGCAACAAATCTGTAAAGCTAGCTTGGCAGATACTATAGATGAAACCAAATATCCGCATTCGAATAATTTATTCGAAATATTCGACTAGTTGAATATTCGTATAGTCGAAAATTTAAGAAAGTCCAATTAATCGATTATTCGAATATTCGAAAAAATGAAAAAAGTTCTTCATTCGAATGATTCGCTCACTCGACTCGAAAAACTTATTCGAATATTCAAGAAGTTTTGAAAACCGTTGTTCGAATATACAAATATTCGACTAATGCTTTTGAAACTCGAATATTACATGTTATTCGAAATTGCATTCGAATATTCGATGATATTTAGTCATTCGTTTATTCGAACAGTCGATTACTCGACCAAGTTCGGTTACTCGAATACACGAAAGTTCGAATTTTGGAATGTGTCCATATTCGATTACTCGAATTCGGATAATATGAAAATCGGAAATCGAATAGTAATTGTATATTCAAAAATCTCAAAAATCAATCATTCAATATTCATTCGTTCGAAAAGTTTCAAAAATCAATTATTCGATATTCGGACGAAGATTTCCGTTCGTTACCATATCAGATACTCAGAAGATCGACACTCGATGCTTATATGGCGGCGAAATCCACACAAAGCCTCGGCCATACCTCAAGCGATCTGGCCACATCGCGATCGCACGCAATCTAGCAAATCAGATTGTATGTCAGATTGTATCAAACCAGACATAGAACCGGAATTAAAAAGTATCAAAGATTTTCTAGAAAGCTCAAACGCGAGTTGGCCCAATGCAGGCTTTCTGAGGAAGATGCCATTGCACGTAGCCGTAATATCAAGAATTTCTTTCGCTTTTGTAATCAAAACCTAAAGGTGACAAACAATATTGGAACTATCTATGATTCATTAGGTAACATATGTAAATCAGATAAAGAAAAAGCTGAAGCATTCGCCGTATTTTTTAAGAACGTTTACAAAAAACCTACAAATGTTAAAACCCAATGTCCACAGTTTACAAATGAGAAAATTGATTTTTTGGATATCACTGGTGACATTGTTTACCAAATTTTGAAAAAATTACCTCTTAGAAGATCTACGTCACCTGATGGACTTCCCTACATATTTCTGAGAAAAGCAGCGCTTGGCATTTCTTCTGCCCTCAGCCTTCTTTTCCAAAGATTCTTACTCCACGGGGAAACCCCAGCACTTTGGCGTACAGCGATCGTGAAACCGATCTTCAAAAAAGGCAACAGATCGCAACCCAAGAACTATAGACCCATCTGCCTAACTTCTTCAGTTAGCAAAGTGTTTGAGAGAATAATTTGCAAACAAATTTGCAAATATCTCGAAAAATAACCAACTCATAAATGCAGCACAACATGGATTTTTACCTAAAAGATCGACACTTACAGCTCTCATGTCCACTATATCAATATGGCATAAGATAATGAATGAAAAAGGATTCATTACCGTATGCTATCTAGATTACAAGAAAGCTTTTGATTCAGTAAATTTAGAACTACTTTTCAACAAACTCAATGCATATGGAGTGAAAGGTTGTCTTCTGAAATTTCTCCAATCTTTTCTATCAAATCGTACTCAACAAGTCATAGTCAATGAATCCTTGTCTTCTACGTATCAAACAAGCAGCGGAGTTCCTCAGGGGACCTGCTTAGGGCCTCTCATGTTTTTGCTGTACATAAATGATCTACCATTAGCTCTTCCTGATGGTGTCACCTGTTCTATTTATGCAGATGATACCAAACTATACTGCTGCAATTCCCCTCGGCTGATGCAAAAAGCTTTAGATGCGGTGGTAGAATGGTCTGAGAAGTGGGACCTTGACATTTCAGTCGAGAAAACACATATCATGCTTATTGGAGCTAAACATCCACGACCGTGCACTTATTACATAGGAGGTCAAAAGATTCGAGTGACAAACTCCATAAAAGACCTTGGCATTACCTATTCTGACAACCTCAACTTTGACGACTATATAAATGAAATTACAAGAAATGCCCATGCTCTATGTAACTACATATTACGTGCCTTTAGAACGACGAAAATCCAAACTCTCTTCAAGCTTTTTGTCATTTACGTCCGTCCTATGCTAGAATACTGTACACCTTTGTGGTCTCCAACTAAGAGAAATGCAATTGACGCCTTAGAAAGAGTGCAGAAGTCATTCACTGCACGAATATTTGCAAGAGCTGGGCATTTCCATGTGTCATACAAATCAAGACTTTCTATACTTGCCACTACCTCTTTGAGACTCAGAAGAACAATTTATGATCAAAATCTCGTCTACAAGATTATGACTAAAAGAATCTATCTCACGATGTACGATTTTTTCGTATTATCCAACTTTAATGCTATAACTAGAGGACATGACTTCAGGTTTATCATAGGAAAGGTGCAAACAGCAATTTCATGACTCTTTTCCGATACGCATAATCAACACATGGAACAAGCTTCCAGTAACGGCGATTAAAGCTTCATCGACATTTGTGTTTAACAGAGAAGTTCAAAAAACCTTCAAATCTAAAGGATTCTTCTAACAACATTTTTTTACAGAACGGTGTAAAAAACGCTTTATTGGATCACTATTACTGATCTTCGACCAGCTATTTCAAAACGCCAAAATTACCATTCAGCACCTCTGTACCTTTTTTTTATCTTCTATGTATTCTTCTCCTCTGTGTATTTTTTATTGATAGTTTATGTCTTTTTTTGCACAAAAAATTTTTGTTTATGGCGAATCATTTTCCTTATTGTCCTGATCCTGCCGCTTATTTGAAAAGAGATTCTTTTTTGAGGGCTAAGTCAGCTAGCTTTTGCCCGCAAGCTCGCTGGCATTTAAACAATGGGATGCACATTACTTTTCAAAAGGAGCAAGATTTTTTATGTCGGTTGTTTGAGTCCAAACTGTACTTATGTTGTGTGATCTTTTTTGAATCGACTGTTTACGTAAATAAATAAATAAATAAATCGCCAGTTGTCTACAATCCCATCGTGCGTGCTTTCCAAATACAAAGGCGCATGGTTTTCGACTGGTGCAAATTGCTAAGTGTTCTCGGCAAAAAGGGTTTCGAATTAGGCGATTGCAGCCATCTGAATGGCGCTGCGACTAACATCGCGTAGGTAAGACCCACCCAAACCCAAGTGTTGACGGTCCCCACTACTGCACCTGACCTAGACATAAACAACCGCGCCAGAGCCAGAGGATTTGTAGATTTGTAGATTTCGCTTGCAATTACGTAATGAACGGCAGTACATCATCTTGATGCGTTGATACACACATACAAACACCAAAATCAAAAGCTTGCAGGGGTGCCAAAGCCAGTGCATAGACGCTAGAGGATGGCGGTGGAATGATCAGCATCGTCCATTCGTTGACCGCACGGACTGCTCAAACGTTGCGCGACGCGATTGGAACGTTGCGAGAGCACGGCTTTACAATGGCGAATATGTGCTGTAGCAAGCGTTTTACGCCGTCGTACTCCGCGTGATACCCAGCCCTTGCGTCAACGAATCGACTATACTACAGTCCATGTGTGAGTGCATCTGGGAGTCACGCCGTTATCGCAGTGTATACGGCTGCTTGTCTGTACAGTCTGTCCCAATATAGATCAAGAAATATTAGAGTGATGATGCGCATACGCATCGCCACAGTCTTGCGTCACGTCTACGACTTGCTTGTCTGCTCTCTCTTAAACCTCTGCGCTCTCTTCGACAGCACGCATTTGCAGCGCAAACCACTTCAGCCTGATCCCGATGGGACAGACTGCCTCTGCCAATTTGCAGTTTTGCGCATTTGTTCAGAGCACAGTAAGAAGAGTATTCAACGTCACATACTTCCATTCCGATTGGCCGAAGTTGCTTCCAGTCGAGAGATGCGGTCAAATGATGTCGTACTTGTCCCAAGTAGTAAACAGCGTTTGTACCATCCCTATACATTGGCTCCCCAAACCGACTACATCCATTTTGCATAGCATGCACGTCTCTTGCCGTCTCAATCATTATAACGCCCTTCAAAAGAGAAAGTAGATAGGGTGATTGAGCAAGGATGGAAAATGGATCAAAAGTCGCTTACCTGATGCTGATTCTCCGATGCTGTGTGAGCTACATCCATGACGTGACCACCGGCTCGGAGATACACGCGACCTCCTCGTGTCACCACAAGTTTTCCAATTTTGCGACCAGCCGGTAGCTTCAACTGCTCTACCGTAGGCTTTTCAGAAGCATTAGCACCATTGGTGTGCATGAACTGCAACAATGTTGGAGATACGAACAGAATATAAAACACCTAGAGAAAACTGCACGATGTCACATCGACTCCCAGCGATAAACAAACGGAGTTTTGACTCGATTCACGATGATCTAGCATATCACACACTGCGGGTGGATGCAAAGACTTCGCCCATCCAAAGCTTGGAGTTAAAAAAAACAAAAAGTTGAACACCTTTGTATCACCATTTGTTTTTTCACTGGGGAAGATGAGCTTGTCTTCTGATGGAGCTTCTTGACTTATGACTTTCAAGATGCTTGGAAGCTGGATCATGAAGAGATCATTTTCCCGTGTTTCTGAAAGAAAAAACATACGCGTGCTCTTTCGAGGCAACTTTACGAAAGTTCGATTCAGATACTCAGCAAACTATTGAACAGAAATGCATTTGTTGGTTTTTCTTCTTGAAGGAAGGAATAAACGCCACTGAAGGTTCGATTGCTGATAATCTGCATGTAACTTTCTACACGTTAAGCGGATAAATCGCGCCAAAGGTTTTTCTTGAATTTGCTCTATATCCAACTAGTGGACGGAGAAGATTACCAATTATCATGATTAAGACCCCCATGTAACACAGCTAGCAAGTTTAGGACAACCCTGCATCAACAATCATCATTTCCCTTTAATTCTTTACATATTAGATTTTAATCTGTCTCTTCTTGTTATTGTATGCGATACGCCATGAGGGTACAAAAAAAACATAACAATAATCATTAGATGCAAAGTTTTCAGCATGGAAGAAGAGAACTGCTATGAACGCCTCCAAAGAGAAACAGTGCCAAATTTATGCCGGCCAATTTTTACTTTACAATCCAGCAGGTTCACACAGGCTGGATTTCAGTGATGGAAGATGGCTAAGTTTGATTCGCCACTGGTTGTTCTTACTATTGCGTGAGATTCTTTTGCTCGTACAATCTTTTTTCTTACCAAAAAGGGAACGCACATAGTATGACATACATTCAAAACGTTAAATCACTATACCTTTGTCAAGACTTTTGAGTATTCGACCAGCCTTCCTGCTCCTTTTACCAGTTGGACTCTCACGACTCTCTCCAGTCTCTTGATCATCGCCTTCTTCTCTAAGGTAAAAATAATCCGATATAATTGTGGGATGATGTAACTGTTTGTATCTTCTCCATTTATTTGTTATTCAAATTCCCTTATTCCCTTACAATATCTTCAGCCGCCACAACTAAAGCGTTAAATAGATTTTCTGTGCACGTTCACAGCCAAAAGAGATTACGGCTTCTGAGAAACTGGTATGTCAAAAACTGGGGAGGAGTGATAAGCTACAAAAGTGATAGCTCAAACTTCTTATGTCCTTTTGGAGATTTACATGAAAAACGTACGGTAAGATGTGATCTTTGATATCCAACTCTATCTCAGCTTTCACTTCATCTTCTTCATCCAGTATCCCTTGCTGCACGTCCTTATGCATGAGATCAACAAATTGTGGTTGAAGTTCTAGCGGAAGGACATGCGGCAGCACAGTTCCATGTTTTAAATCGGAAATAAACTAAACAAATCCAGTTTTGTACTATTACTGAAAAAGACTGCCATACTCACTCCCTCTCTGAAAAGCTCGCTGAGCTCTTGCATGTCGGCCTCCTCATCACTTTCCCAGATTTCTTCATAACTGACTTGATAACCTTCACCAGGCATTGTTCCAGATTTGACCTCTTCTTTGATCCGGGTGATGCTGACATCTTACAAAAATAAGACATTCAAGACAAGATTTTGTAGCTCTGTAAGAAAAATTTACCTGGTTCATCTTTGATCTTTCGATGGCCAGGGTCAGCACCGCTTAATCCTTCAGAGAAGATTCCAGCTGATTCAATTAGAGCTGGACGATCTTTCCCACCGTGTCCGCCTCGTCCCCGACCACGACCACCTCGCCGTTCACCTCGGTCGCTTCTGGAGAAAGCTGACTGTGGACGATTTTTATAATAATCTTCGTATGAACCTAACAAGTTCTCTTTTAGTGCAGGTTTCAAAAGGTCACATTTCATAGCGGTAAGCATAAGATATCTGGCAGTTTGTTGTGAACAAAGAAACACTATAAACGTATGTCTCCGCTGATCTACAGCATATACACACGTATTACTAGCGTCAAAAAGCGAAACAAACACCGGCTCAGAGAAAAAAAATCATTTCGGGAACGTCCATGTTAGAAAATGGCTTCGCTTAAAAAGCAACTAGCCTGATTTTAACATCTGAACCGTTTGCCTTTGAAACACACATAGCTAAACAGCTAGCTAAACACATACAGCTAGACAAAGACTTAGAAACTTTCTTAGGAAAGAAAAGTTGCAGAAGTTACAATTTTTTGCGTTCTTTTCGCAATCGAACCCCGAAATTTTTGATATTTTGAGCGATTGCTATTTGCAACCTGGCAATCCGCCTACCCGCGACATGTAATTTTCGATGGTTCTAGAATTGCAAACATTTACGCTATCGAGGTTGACGACCCACCCGATGCCATGAAATGTAAACCTGCGACTAATAAGATGACAAAATACCAAAGAAATCAAGCACAGTCTGCCTCAATTGCAGCGTCTCCGTTCACTCGCACGCGAGTGTGTCAAGCGGTGTTTGCATGCGTTCGGCTTGCGAAATCGGTTTTTCGAAAGGCCTCAACGCGAACGCCATAAGCAGCAGATGCCTAGCCGCACCTCAATGGGACACTGCAACTGAGACTATAAGTTCAACAGCACCAATCTGAGATGCCACCACCCACTGCCAGCGCGCAGCGTCCGAATCGCGGTATGATTGAGGCCATACGCAACGTATTTTTTGAGCGCCATTCATAAAGAAATACATAGTAAGACCGATATGAACTACGTAATCTATGTAACTGAACGAGCCGTGTCTTCAACGCCAACTTGCAAGCAATTGCCGCGAAAGGAAATTATTTCCCAAAAGTTTCTATGCTGTCTTCAACACTGCTGAATGTATATTGAGTAAAATAATCCGAACGTTTAAAATTACGTTCAGAGGGAATGCACGTCATGTCCATACGAAAAAGTTCTACTAGAGCTTCGACTCCCTACGCTTTCAAGCTTGTGCGTTGGTGTTCCGGACAAGCGTATTATAGTTTCCAAACAGTATACACAAATATGAGCCGAAAATACCAAAACTGCTACTCGTACCCGCTAAACAACTCTCTAAGCAAAGCTAATTCCATATAACTCGAATGAAAACGTAAGAGTAGCTACCAGATTCAACTCTCACCGCATCGGGCTCTACAGTATAACTAGCAGGATCTCGCGATAATCCGAATTTGGGTTGGAACGCATCAACCAGGTTTTACCGTAACCTCTACCTAACGCTCGCGAACAGTTTCCAAATGAAATTGAACAAAGTAGTACAGAAACAACGGTACTGAAATACCTTTAAAAAAACAATAGATTGATAAAATGCTTCTATGGGACTTCGGAAGCTATTATATTTCAAAGCGTACCTCCTTTTCTTCGGTTGTGTTGGTGTACTTGACTTTTCCTCTCGTTTGCCTGCAAGTGCAAGGTTTGGCAAAACAGGACGTTTGCCTCCCGATGCTCGACCTCGTGTTGCCATCTGAAATCACTTCTATTGCTGTGAGATCCATGATTACTTACAGAAGCACTATCGGAACCAACGCCCCAGATGAGGTGAAAAAGCACGGTGCGTACGTAAAACTCTCCTTCCCCTGTAGTCGTCCCACACAAAACTGTTTGTGTCAAAGTGCATGAAAAAGTCAAGACGAACTCTTTGAGTCCCTGGGAAACGTTTTGCATATTGAAAACTTCAAAAGCAAACAGCAAATCCTACGCCAGGGTGTAATTACGTCATACCTCAAATATTTGACGGAAATTCAAATATAAAAGGACGTGATTTGCGTACCTGCTATTGTAACTCACGCCATTTTCTCACATGGCTAATTCTGATTTCCTTGTTTGGTGGATTAGTAAGCTTTTCGTCGGTTTTTGTGATCTATATGACTATATTGTTAAGGTAAATACCGATGGAGGCTGATCTGACTAGCGTCGAGGTTGTCTTCGCCCAGAAATTGGCCTGCGGCGAGCCTGTGACGCGGCAGCGTGCATTTCGTGCTTTGCAAGACTGGATCAAACAGCAGTCGGCTGTGAATCGTGAGTATGCATTTTCTTCCTTCCCATTCATTTCCTTACTTCGTTTTCCAGCTTTCACCGAAGCTGATATGCTCAGGCTATGTAAAGGACTTCATTATGTTCTGTGGATGCAAGACAAAATGTTGCTACAGGTAGTATTTGAGATCATGTGGAAGTAATACATCAGAGACGACTTTATAGGAAGAGTTAGCTGATCGTATCAGCCAGCTACTTCCTGTTTTTACGCATGAAAATCAGCGAGTTCTTTTTATCCAGTCCATTTTCAAAAGTCTTGCGAAGGAATGGAATCACATCGATAGATGGCGTATGGACAAATTTCTGATGGCGAGTTTAATTTAGAATGTTGTTCATGTTGCCACTAACGTTGCTTGATGACTTCTGTTACCAAAAAAAATTTAGATGATGCGTCGCGTTTTGCGAGTACTTTTCAAATACCTAGCATCATTGAAGTGGAAGAAGTCGCTGCGCGATGCTTATTGGGATGCATTTCGATGCACAACATTGTCTACTGGTATGGTCTCCAGAATCCATTCGTTGTTCTAGAAAAGCTTACTTTCAGATCGCTCATTCCCCGATGGACTGAAATTTCATTTTGCTTCGCTCATCCTTGATGAATTGGATAATGCGGGTCAGTATTATGGTTGCGAGTAGGTTTTCGCTAAATCGATCTCATCTTCGATTGTCATGTGAATCATGATATGTATGTTTAAAATGAATGCTCAAAATCTTTTAAGTTGGGGTTTTCGTAGAAAACTACCTAGATTGTGCCCATGAATGCGTTACAAATAGACTGCTCAGACAATTTTTGGGGCCACCCGCGCGCTCATGGCAGGCTGGGCGAAAACCCGTTCCTGGCCTTGCCCTGCCATGGTAGCGCGGGCCAGCAACTGCTACAGCGGACGCAGCGACCCTCCCGACTGGACAGGCGGGTGGGCCTGTGATATAGTGCTGCATATAGCGGCCCGCGCATCCAGCCATGCGGGTGAGCTGGCGATGGACGAACGCTGGCCGTGTTAACAGCCTGCTACGACTGCAATGACGGCCGCTGTCATGCGTGCGGGCTGATGAATAAACGGCCGCAGCTGGGCCGTTTCAAATCCACTAAAGAGACCTTTCAGCAGCTGGAATTCTCGTTTTTCTTGCTATTATTGAACTTTCTTGCATTGTTGAGCACACTGTTTACACCCAACCATTTATTGAATGTCTTGAGAAAGAATGCGATATGAAAAGTAGAGGAATTACTAAGAAAGACACAAAGCAAGCTTTTTTCACGAATAACTACAACGCCAAGAACCTAGTACAAACATATTCATTAACGACAATACATGGAAAGATGAAAGGCACACAAAACAATAGATCACAATACAATCACATGGCAGGAAAACAATCAAGATCAAATCAGCATAGAAAGAGAATCCTTGCTCCTCGAGACGTCAGTCAATCAGCTAGATCGGCTTGTGATGTAGCATTTTCCATCGACTGTAACACTCTCTTCTGACGCTGAAAGTAAATGAATGAGTCTACTGAAACAATGAAGCGTATCAAATTAACAATGGCAACCAAAAGCAAAACAGTACTCGTACTTACACTGCTTGGCTTCCATTTCCCGTGAACTTCATCGTATGTGTAGGCTCGGACGTCTCTCCTAAAAAGCAATCATTAATCGAAAGAAAAACTCAAAATAAACTTGTAACCTACAGGGCTTTCTGTAGCGACCTGTATAGGCAAGGTCGCCATTTCTCCCTTTCCCTGGTCATTTGCTCGAGCGCCTCGTTCCTCTCGGCGTTGCTATTTCCCAGGCCTTGATAAAATCTGCAATAACGGAATTTGAATAAATAGTGAGAAATGTAAACTTACTTTGATCGAACGAGGTCGATCGAATTTCCCTTCCGCAATTCATCATGACCCAGACCCATAGCGTCTTCTCCAAAGTCTGTAATCATCGATCATTGGTCAATGAAAAAGATTGTCCTCCTTACCTATGAGGGCCTGTTCTATAGCATGTGGCAGGCTTTGCAATTGTTCATCCCTTCCGCTCTTCCCGTTGAGACGTAGGGCGTAGTCCTGGATCTCATTTCAAAGGATTAAAGTGTATGGAAACGTGAAAATATATAATAAACATACTTAAAATAAAGATTAATAAGAGTTCGCAAAAGAAAAACTCACGGAAAACTGGAAATCCGAGCTTACAGGGATGGATTTGAGGCTTTTTTGACTGAGATGGCGTCCATATGGGTGTGCGGGTCGCTAGTAAAGAAAGTGGGCGTCCGTATGGGTGTGCGGGCCACTGCTGAATTTTTGGATCTCAACATGGGTGTGCGGGCCGCCCGCAGCGTGGGTTGACAGTGCGCGCGGGTCGCCAGCTCGAACGTATGGGCCGCTACTGGGCCTGGTGCATTTAGCGCTGGCTATTAGGCGCCGCGGCTCAGCACCAAAGCCGAGTTGGGCGAGCGGGCCGCTGCAACAATTGTCTGAGTGCGTGCCGCCAGTGCGCGGTTGTAGCCCGAGCTTATTGACCCTTCACTATTCCTTATTCATGTTCACTTACTTGCATTTAACTTTTCAGGTGGACTGAACAAGAAGCAAGTTACTGCTTGTTTGAAACCTTTTGCAGAACTTCTAGCAGTGCGAACTATCAGGTGACCTTGCATGTTCTCTCTGTTCGCTTCCTGTATGTTTCTTCTGCAGTGACTATATGTTTGACTCCATTGCGGAGGAAATTTTTGCTACTATTCTTCATCAGAGATCAGAAGAAATGGCTTCGAAGATGGAGTCAGACGATGCCGCTACTAATCCGCCTGGAATTCAGGTAGCGAAGTCATTACCGAAGTTTTTTTCATCAGTTTTAATCGGGTGTAAAATTTGTCTTGGAAGCTCTTATTGATAATCAACCATCATGTTATTCAGTTTGACTATGTAGCGCTTGGACAGGTGCTATTTGATATAGGGAAGAAGCCGGAGACCATCTCCAGACGAAGAAGAAAGTTGTATGATCTAGTGAAGAGGTAACTCTCGCATTCACGAAGATCGCCTGAAGTTTTTGGTTTTAGATTCGACGTTGCAGCGAAAGGTGGTGACCCGTATTGTTTTGAGGCTCCCGTGCCGGAAATAGTGAGTCTGAATTTTTATCTCAAAAATCGTGATTTACTTTACATGTACCTTTCTTGCTAGTAGGGTTTTCATCATTTTTATGCAACCCCTCTTCCATTTATACGGATCAATCCATTTTCTCCATCCTTTCTTTTCTCTTTTCTAGATTTTACAGCAGCAGCATGAATGTCCATTGAGACACTTTACTTTTCAGTAATCATTAGCAAGATTTATTAGGAGTGATTTGCTAGTCGAGTGGTTCAGTCTTTCAGATATTAACATCCGATGATTACAAAGAAGCTGAGAAGCGGTTAAAGAAAATGAATGAAGAAGTTGCACTTGAGAGAAAACGGATAAAGCTCGAGAAAAAGTAAGTTTCCCTTTATGTATGGCCAGAATTATGTTCAACCAAACAAGCATTTTCCAAATGTAGCTCTGCTATCATAGGAGAATGCAGTCGCAGAGCGAATGCACGCAAGAGGAAGTTGCTAGTGATGACGCTAAAAAAGTGATCCCCAAAATCAAGCCGAAGAAAAGCGCTGTTAAAAGTAAAGTTTTGAAAAGAAAGTCGGGCCGAAAGCATTTAGGAGTCAAAAAGATCAGAACAGTGAATACTCATAAGGCTAAATCAGTGACATGATATGTATAATTCCTGTTAAAAAGTTTTGTTTGTATTTCTCTTGTTGTTATCTGTTTCTGTTACCCATTGTTGAAGCTTACTGTGTTATGCATTTATGCATTGTATAAATGTAAATCTATCAGCCTTTTTTGGTTATACTGGTCAGATCCATAATATTTATGTGACTTCGAACGCATATTTGAAATCTGATTTGTTATTTCTACCATTATACCCCTTGCAGATTGTGAATGAATAACATCAAGACAAAGGAAGACCTGGAGCTTGAATTTTCCAGTTCTGGTGAGAAGGAAAGGGCCAAGGAGGTTTTATTAGCTCGATTACGTAAGGATGGTTGGGTGACTGAGGTGCGTTATTTGCCACTTTAAATGGTAAGAAAGGCTTGGCATAGCTATGAAAAGTGACTAGTCATGAAAGCTAGTCTCATGTGAAGGCAGTAGATCATGAAGCGGTGCGGTACGCCACATGCACCGCTTCAATTGCATGCTTTTCACAATGACACCAGCTTTCGTCAAAGGCAGTGATACCCCGATACCTTTGAGGACGACCTGCATCTTTACATGCTTTTGCGTGCGGACACATCACGGGGACGGTCGGTCCCCACGTAAAGGCATGGAAGCCGATGCAAATGTTTCCGCCAAATACAAGTAGCGGGGTCTGCTTTTGAGATGGATATCTCATCCGCGAGTGCACCATGCACGCTGGCTTTGGCACTGCCTTAGTTAGAACCACGAAAAACACTCCCCATGGGATTGCCACGATCCAGTTTTGCCTAGGCACTGCCTGTAAGGACTACCATGTAAAAATGGGTAGAATTTCAGTGGCACATTTTTACTCCTCGAATTGGTCGTCTTTTACGATGCCCTGATGTCTGGGTTGCATGGATCAATCTTTTGAGAGCTCACACAGACTCCTTGCCGAAATGCTCTTATCCTCCGAAATGACCAATTTAACACGTTGACGACAGTGCCGCGCAATGGTGCGCGGCAGGCAGTCTGTCCCTGTGGACGACGCCGCGCAATGGTGCGCGGCGGCCTTAATTTCAATACTATCTGTCCAATCCTCTCAGTTTTTGTTCATATAACCAACATAGGCTCAGATGTATCTCATGTATTAGTCCCGCCCCTTTTTGGCAAACTCCGCCCACTTCTATACCCCTCACAGTGACCCTTTTTGTTCATAAAAAGCATGGATGAGGCCGCAGATGAACGCAAAGGCCTCAAGTAACTTTTATACTAGCTCCGCCACCGTCAGGCAAACTCCGCCCCCTGATTGGCAAGCTCCGCCCACTTTTCAAAAATGCCGGAATTTGCACGAATTCATTGATTTTGAGCGATTTCCAGCATTTTTGAAAAGTGGGCGGGGCTTGCCAAAAGTAGGCGGAGCTTCCCCGCCCACTTGCATTTTTGTATCTCACGCATAGATGCATGCATACATATATGCAGCCGGCTGTGAAAATGCCCGGAAACGGTTCGTCCATAGGGACAGACCTTCAGAAAATGGCTCGTCGTCAACGTGTTAAAGCATCGTCGCTCTTCTCAATTTACGCAACTGGGCCAATACTGAATTTGATAGATTTTTTGCTTGGGCACAACAGTGGCGGTTGCTAATTATTTTGTTTGCGTTCCTATTTTCGAGTACCATCAGTCGTTTATCATTTTCTAAGCTATATACCGCACAATTTCTTCGAGCAGCTCTTTCCCATCGTTGCTAAAAGACGGCATTCAGGCGAACGGCAGTGATATTTCAGAAACCGATTACTCAAAGCATTATTTGAGCGGCGGCGTAAATGAGACATCTATGGTCGAGAACACCTCCAGAACTGTTCCAGTGAATGTAGCGGACGACTTGCACCAGGTGCACCCTTCTATGCGGATCCACTGGCCTCGTGGTGCTTGTCTGCAAGGAATGTGAGCCGATGCAAGTCATCAGCTATATATGCTACTGGGGCAGGGAAACGAGTTTTTATGGATAAATCATCCGCGCTGCAGGTCGAACAATGGCTCAGCTACGGCTCCACAATCAGTTTAGACGGAAAGTCTCATTTGCCAGATTTGCGAGCACTTGTGGCTTAGCCTCATAATAGCTTGAGCGGTTGTTGCAAAGGTTGAATCAATCCGAAAAGTTTCTATGTGATCCTATTAGATCTGCACTGTGATTACATTTATCAAATATTGCCGTTGATTACTTTTCATGAGATTGCTAAAAAAACATTTTTCAAATCAATGGTGAAAGGTGCCGATTGTTCGGTTCATTTGTTTCTTGACAAAGATGGATTTTGTATTCTAGGTAAAAGCCATGGCTCGAAGAATGATAAAGGAACGTGGAGTGGAAAATGTGAATTTGGAAATGCTTTATGACGAATTGAAACAGCCAGCTCGGCGACTGGTCTCTGAAGAAGCAAAAAAAGAGCTGTATTTGATTGTGCGAGACTGGGTTGCGCAGCGATGTGATGTTGAGATATAAACTCTTCAAAAATGTATCTGTTTCATTCACCTATTTAGTTTTAAACTGATCATTGTGTTCTTGTAACGTAGCTTTGCATATCATGCACTCTCATTGACGAGCTTCACTGGTTAGCAGTTATTTTTACATGAACAAAATTTTTGCATTGGATTGTAAATATGTTGCGTATGAGTGGAAAAGAAATGAATTTGAAAGTTTTCATGTATTTGGGTTATCCGAGGCTCGAAAGCTGTGTGCAGACATGTCACTCACCTATGCTGTGCGGTGTCGTCGGCAGACTTTAACTTCACTTCTCATTTGTACTGCACACGAGTACCACGCGGATTGAAGCGTTTTCCCGGGCTGGAGATCAAGTTTGTCACAAACTAAGAGTGCTATACTTTGTCTTGGGTCCCGTAAGCACATACACTCTGTATTAACGTCTTGCTTTTAACCCGAATAGCTCAAGCGCAACAAAAGCCCGTGCTGAGAGTTTGGGGGCGACTGCTTGAAGGCGGTGTCCACCCAAAATCTACTCACCACACATTTACTTATCCTACCAGCAGGCTCTAAATGTAAACACCAACCTCGTTGTTCCGGTCCCCTAATGTTGCCTACAAAAGGAGATTAACGTATTCGGATACTCTTTGCGTCCGCCCCCTTTCTTGCGCACCTCCCACCCGATTGCCCGTGACTTGTTCTGACATTACAAGCAATGTCGAGACGCATAGCTTGCGATGTGGCACTGTTGCACACGACAAGGTTTCCTGTTGCATAGGACGTGACTAGCGCCGGGGCACTCCACGTTTGCCTTATCAGGGCTTCAAAAAGGAGCAATTTTGGAGCTTTCTGGTATTTTGAACCTCGTATTCGAAATCAGCTCCATGGAAAGGCCCGATAACAATAACATGGAGGACGGAATTTTGGGCGGACGCTGCCTTTAAGCCTTCAAATCTGCCGCATCGAGTCTGATTTTTCTTTATAATTCTATGTACGGCAATGAAAAGTGGAAAAGGGGGGGTATCTAGGTCTCATCCAAATTCAAAACTTGAATTAGAAAAATTGTTATAAAATGGTCAGTTGTAACGACTGAAGTACACTGTTCTGTAATCCTGAATTTTTCTCATTTGCTATTTTATTTCATATTTTACAGTCACTAGGCAGATCACAGTTCGATGTCGATAACAGATTTAATGCCCTTTTCGTCAAGACCATCCATCTTTTTGCGATCACCTTATAATGCAGAATTTTTGTAGAATTTTGCTTACCCTGCTTACGCAGATTTATTTTGGAAAATTGTGGAGCACTCCAGCATTAGTTGCATTATCTCCCAATAAGTAAGTAGATTTTTTTTACCTCTGACTATGATTTCTAACTGAGGTCCATTGGCATTCTTTGAGATGATCTGACTTCCTTCAAACAGTACCGCAAAAGCGTGGAGATGGCGGGGAGGAGTAAGGTGGGGAGGGAATGGAGTCGTACGGATGGTATATACTAGAGGAGGAGGGTAGTAAGAGAGGGCCTCGGATCGGCTTCAACAGACTCTGTCTCCTCAATTTTGGGACAAATAGCAAGAGAGGTATTGTACGACATGTAAACATACATACCCCCTGATTCAACAGGATTGACGGTTGAAGGGAGGGGCTGCTTGGGCTCTGCATTCTCGTGCGTGAGCTTGCTCTCCAATCATTTTGCCACCACGAGCGTGGGAAGGCTGGAGCTACAATCACTAGAAAGCACATCGCGAAAGAGGTGCAGAGCCTGGCGAGGCGGCCGCGCGGACGTAAGTTCCACCCACCAGCTGCCAATCCGTTCGAATCAAAGGGTGCACGCGACCTCCAGACGTGCTCATCTGCTTCACCGTCAGGTTCGTACTTGCCTGACATGCTAAAACATTTTCCATCTCAGAAGCGCGTCAAATTCATACTGGTGCTCGAACAAACAAAAGGCTTGTTAACCCATTGACGACGACGCCTAATTTTGCGCGGCGGCGCTGTGGGACGACGCGACTTGCACAACACTTTCATTATGGGGGTTAGGTTTCGTGCTTATTTACGAAATGCAACATTGTTATGTAAACAACCATTAAACATTTTCTTGAAACGACAGAGCCTATAGGTCCTAAGAATACAAAAAAAAGGAAAAAATATCCATATGTGGAAAAATACTAGACCTGCAAATAATACGACTTTGCGAGAGGTGTGGGCCACCGGGGGTCCACATCGTACCTGGCAGCAAAAAGCGCGTAGGCCACCGGTGGTCCACATCGTCGTCAATGGGTTAACAACGCACAGTCAATCATATGACATCAAACTCGGGTTGTATGTATAGAATGATACTCCCAACTAGACTTTGAAAACTTTTGTGTAGTAAACCCGAGTTCTGCATTTTGATGTATTCTAAACCATCACCAGACTAATTAGGTTGGTTCGGAGCATAAGGTTGGACCTCTTCGTGGACGATTTGAATGCTCAAATCTATCAATCAGTGACGAGATCGAACGAAACCATCGTTTCATTTTTCATTTACTGGGGCCATATAGATCTGAAAAGTCAGCTTTGATAGATATCGCAGCATCATCTTATATATAAAGCTGAATGTCTGTTTGTCTGTCTGTCTGTCTGTATGTGTGTACGTATGTTCCGAATAGAAAATTCCATTTCTGAACCGATCCGGACCAAACTTGGCACACATACACTTCGGGTCCCGGCGGGTGTCACAGTCCACTTTTCGTCATCGATCGATGTCGATTTTATCGAGCATGCTGATCACCCCCGTGCGGGTGATCAGCATGCTCGATTACCCCCCTGTGCCAACTCCCAGCCCCGTAGCTCAAATTTTGCAAAAAATCGATAAAATCGACATCGATCGATGACGAAAAGTGGACTGTGCCAAGTTTGGTCCGGATCGGTTAAGAAATGGAATTTTCTATTCGGAACATATGGCAGAGCCGGGTAAGCCAGCTAGTCTTATATATAGAGCTGAATGTCTGTTTGTATGTATGTCTGTCTGTCTGTATGTTTGTCTGTACGTATGTTCCGAATAGAAAATTCCATTTCTGAACCGATCCGGACCAAACTTGGCACACATACACTTCGGGCCCCGGCGGGTGTCATAGGCTACTTTTCGTCATCGATCGATATCGATTTTATCGATTTTCATCGATTTGCTGAGTTCACCTACGGGGCTGGGAGTTTGCACAGGGGGGTAATCGAGCATGAGGATTCCGAATACAATATTAGTTTTCAGAATTATCGATTACTTTTATCGATTTCATCGATTTTTTGCAAAGCTTGAGCTACGGGGCTGGGAGTTTGCACAGGGGGGTAATCGAGCATGGAGATTCCGAATACAATATTAGTTTCCAGGACTATCGATTACTTTTATCGATTTTATTGCTTTTTTTGCAAAGTTTGAGCTACGGGGCTGGGGGTTGTTGAGGGAGGTAGGTGGGCATGCTAATTACTAACACAGTGGGAATAGGGAATTGCATGTAGAAGTGAGCACAATGAAAGGTTCTACAGGGATAGGGATAAAACCTTAATCATAGCATTGACAGGGCCGGGCGAAGCGGGGTAAGCAAGCTAGTATCGCATAATTAGTGGGAATCTCGGAATAACTGTCCAACGTCATAGAGGAGCTGTTCTCGGGAATGCTAGAAGACAACATATGTCGTGCCCTGAGGGATCTCATGTAATTGAAGAGGTGTACAACAAATGTTTGGATGTGAAAATTACGAGTTTCTTTGAATTTTTTACGAAAAGAGTAAATATACCCGCTAACACTTAACTCCACACTTGCTAGCATTAGCCAACTACAGGACGGAGAGATGATAGTGGTCATTACCTAACTGATGGCAGAAATGTGGTCAGATCTGCTTTCAATTTCAGCTCCTTCAGGGTTTGGTTGGTTTCAGTCAGATGCTTATTTTCAGCACATGATGTGCTTTTTTGCTGTTGAGTATTCTTGCTGCATCACTTTTGAAACATGGTGTATGCCGCAGACACTTCCCTCAAACACAAACAGCCATTATTTGCTAGAGGTTGTCTCCCTTGCTGCTTCTATGTTTGAACATCTACGGAGTAGGAAAGTGCGTTCAAACTTGAAAGGATATCGCTATGAATTTTGATCGTTGTGCGAGGAGGTTGGTTGTTCTCTGAAGCGTTCTCTGGTGCCGTGGGCGTTTTTAATCAGTGCATAGTGGATGGGATGTCTGATCTGACATTCGTTCGCTTAGCTGTGCACTCTCAAAAATATACTGAAGCTTGTAGGTTTCACTTCAGCTAAAGATTATGTACATAATGTCTGAAGCCATCACGAAATCATTAGGTGTCCGGAAAACAATATCGCATCATGATCTATAGCACAATGTCGCGCAAGGGTGAACACGAAAAAAAAGTGAATGCGGTACCATTTGATAGACCAGAGAGAAGGTTCGCGACAAGTTTATCTGCGCGAAGTCTGAAGCTAAATTTTGAAAGGCGCTAATTGCCTGGAAAATCCCAAAAGAAAAATCGTATCGGCGTCCAAAATTCTGGTGAGCCCCAACTTTACGCACACCCTCTCGGGCAGAGGTTGAACAGTTTCGTGGTTTTCAATGGCTAGAAATCGAGAAAGCGATTTGCAATGTTTTTGACAAATCATTCTTGAGCTTTTGCCAGATGGGTGGTTCTATCCTACTATAATAACGCGCTAAGGCCGTCTGTTTTTTTTTGTGTGTGTCTGTGTGTCTGTGTGAAAATCTGTCTGTCATGAAATTCATAGTGGAAGCTGCAACTAAGCTATCGGGCTGCAATTTTGCAAAACATACCGTGCCAGCGTGTAGGCCCACCATGCACAAGGATGAGCCGGTTCGATACGCGGGTCCCTCAAAATTTGCCCGTCAAACGGGTCCACTCGCTTTTTCTCACGCAAAACTGGGTCGCTAATTCGACTTTTTGCAAAGTTATGATTTGCCTGATAAGTAACTCTGCGCGCCATGAATTCTAGCCCAAATACTGCTCAAAAAGTTTGTTTTTTTTGCGAAAACAGCGCCAAAAAGTGATGAACGCGTAGGTAGTCGATTTGGCAAGGTTTTATTTGAAAAAACTGAGAAGATTTTTGCACTGAAATGTAGCCCAATGTGACTATTATCCTTATGACGATTATCAAAGTAAAATAAATTCAGTAATCCGTTCAAATTCGCATTTGTTTCCTTGCAAAAAAGTTTTTTTTTCTCAAAATTACCTTTCTTACATGGAGATGCTTCATATATGAACAGTTGTTTACGATTCATTTGTGATGCCCAGCATCGCGTGGTGAGTTTCAAATTCAAGCCATTCTCATGAACATGAGAAAGGCATACGGATAGGGAGCCAGCGCGAACCTCCGCGAAGCGGAGGTTCGCATTGGTATAGTATAAGCCTTTCGA
>CATQJL010000305.1:49201878-49313337 GCA_958299035.1 Cylicocyclus nassatus | reverse complement strand
AATATACATACAATACCGCTCACATTTTTTGAAAAATAGACGCGAATGTATGGACATGCATGGACATGTACGGACATGTCCAAGGACATGTCCGTACATGTATGGACATGTCCGTACATGTCCGTACATGTCCATACATGTATGGACATGTCCATACATCAGCGCCGCGTGGCCATATCTCGCTTCGGAGTGGACGAATTCTGAATCCAAGGCCACCATTCGATTCAGCTCGGCGCGGAGAATCTTCTGATATATTGGAAGTGGGGGTACGATGTCTTCGATATTCCGTTTCCAGTTTTTTCAAATTGTTCTGCGGAGGTCCATTCGCGAATATGTGAAGCAAGGCCTACCCAACATAGAGACCTTACTAAGTACTATTCGATAATACTGTTTTTGTAAATTACTGTGCGCTGGAAAATAGGCGCAGACTTCTTTCCAAAGGAGATAGAAGCGTTGGCAAATTTTGGAAAAATCACGCGTTTGTAAATTCTACTCGCCATAACTTCCTTCGGAATGAGTATATTTTGAATCCGAAAACAGCGCCTTGCTCAGCTCATCAAGACGAATCTTCTTATATACATCGTGTCCTTGATTATTCGATTTCAGTATTCTTGAATCTTTCTGAGGACGTCTTTTCGCGAAGGTGTAAAGCAGCGAGCATTGTCCCTAGTACATTCCAGCAAGGACCTTTCGATAGTACTTTTTCTATAGATTATGATGTACTAAATAGTAGCCGCAGATTTCTTTTCAAAGGAAATAGAACGGCTGGTGAATTGTGGAAAAATCTTGTCGTCCCAAATTCTACTCGCCATAGTCCCAGGATACGAAGCTATCTTGCTAAGCAGATGTGAGTTTCGAAATCAGCAGGCGCATAACCTCTACGAGCAAGTTTTCCGATATGTTCGGGTTATTTCATTTTTTCTCGTTTTACGCTCCCTCCGGAAGCTCGCCGATGGATTTTGGCCAAAATGTTGATGCTCTTGAATTGTAAGGAAACTTCGCTTATAGAGGTTTTCGAACACGCTCTTTACGAAAATCGTGGTCTTTGAAGATCACACGGTCTTTTTGGAGAGATACGGTGAGGTGACTGTAACTGCATTAAGAAAGTGCGTAACTTTGCCAGCACTTCTCGCGTATCTGTCAGAAACCTTGCCTGCTTGCTTTTCTCAGTCAAAGTTAGTAGGAGCTGTGCTATCGAACGGTGCATGACTCAGGCTTCAGTCTGTAAAATTCGCCGGGTTACGAGCCTACGAAAGCACGTTCTCATGAATTTTGCCCAAAATGTAAAGATCACGTATTTCGTCGAAATTCCTCCGTGAGCGCTTGTACAACACGCTGATCAAATTCATATTTCCAATGGATCTTATTTTATTCGTATTCTATAGCCAATAACCAAGATTGTTAATACGCTTTATTCAGTCAGGCCAACGTTTCGGTGCCCTCACCTTCGTCAGAGCCTGGAAGATCGCATACATTAGTGGTCTGTTCCCCAAACACCTCCTTCAAGCCAAGGCTACACTCAACATTAAGTTAGTTTGAAAGCAGTGACGGAAAGCATCGTCAATGCGTACCTCGGCATCTTCGAATCAGGGTTGAGCAACCACCAAACACAGCGTCTGCACAGTTAGTAGTGGCGAAACCAGTATAATTGCCTTATATAGATGATTCTAATCTCGGTGTAGATCAAATCCGCAGAGGGACTGATACGAGATCAGATCACTATTTAGGGCAACGCCCTCTTCCTTGCGGTCCATTGCTGGAGCTTTGGATGTTATCCAAAATGCTTCCAGCGTTTTACGACTAACAATTTCGGATTCACGCGTCAAGATTGTGACAGCTATATTAAATTGTTGATCTGAGTGTTCCTCTCTGCGATGTGCGCCTAGAGGGGTGTTGGATTTAGATTTTGTAAGCCCATCTAGGTGCTCTTTGATTTTCACACACAGAGGCCTATCAGTTTCTCCTATGTATTGTTTCCCGCAAGTCTGACAAGTTATCTGGTAGACTACTTCTGCCTCCATGCAATCGCCTGGTTGACCAAATGGGCAGACGACGCAATCGATATTCATGCATAATCGGTCGTAACAGCGATTACGAATTAGTTGTTTTCTAAGGTTGGAAGGCGGAACGTCTATGATTCTAACGGAGTCTTTTAGGCCTGCATGTTCTAAATTTCTCCTTATCGCTTTGCTGAAATCTTCAGATATGAAAGGAACACAAAAAGGTATTTTGACTTCATTTTTGGTTGCGCGCGGTCTGTATTCTTGCCAGGTACGTTTCGATGAATGATCTGCGGGGTAACCATTAGACTGTGCAATTTGTCTGGCAAGACTCAACGATGTAGCGCGTTCCTGATCAGAGGAGACTGCCTTGACAGTCTTGAACATATTACAAATTACCGACCTTTTTGTGCTCCAAGGATGGGCCGAGAGATAGTGAACTAATATATTTTTGCTGCTTGGTTTTCGAAACCATTTGGTCCTGTATGATCCATCACGCAATTGCACTTGTACGTTAAGAAAAGGCAGCCAGTTTTCGCGGGGCTTTTCTCGTGTGAACTTTATGTGCGGGGATTGGCTGTTCAAGAGATTGAAGCAAGTGTCTAGTTCGTCTTGCGTTGCGCACACTAAACAACAATCATCTATATAGCGGCAATAAAGTATTGGTTTGCGCGCAAGTACGGGGCTCTCGATTTTTGACATACAGGCAATGGCAACGACAGGTGCCAGCCTCTGCCCCATTGCCAATCCCCCGATTTGTTTATAGTACTGTCCACACCATCGAGAAACGCTGCAGCTAAGACATTCTTTCAAGAGCACCATCACCTGCCAAATATCAAAACTGTACATGTTGATTGAACCGTGGTGTTCGTTCAGTACCTCGTAGACCGCTTCCATGGCCGCTTCATTCGACACAATAACGAAGTGACATCGAATGATTCGATACACATTCTTCACTTAGCGGTGCTTTACTGACTTGTTCAAGGAACATGCTAGTATTTGATAGGTGCGCAGGAATATATCGAAGCAATTGCGTGAGGATCAAGTTCAGCAGCCAAGATATCCTATCACTGGGACCTCCACAACTGCTTACAATAGGCCTTATTTTGAACTCTGCAGGATCCAAGGAAAGGAAATTACTAGCAGTGAGCTTGTGTTTTGATAAGCACGTAAAGGACAGGACATCTGGGCAGATCGTTTCTTAGATATGATATAACTTTTTCGGTAAGCCTACAGAGTTTGCAGTATCTGTCCATAGTCTGTTCAAGCGGCGATACTCTTTTGCAAGGTTTCGCCACTACTAACTGTGCAGACGCTGTGTTTGGTGGTTGCTCAACCCTGATTCGAAGATGCCGAGGTACGCATTGACGATGCTTTCCGTCACTGCTTTCAAACTAACTTAATGTTGAGTGTAGCCTTGGCTTGAAGGAGGTGTTTGGGGAACAGACCACTAATGTATGCGATCTTCCAGGCTCTGACGAAGGTGAGGGCACCGAAACGTTGGCCTGACTGAATAAAGCGTATTAACAATCTTGGTTATTGGCTATAGAATACGAATAAAATAAGATCCATTGGTTGATATCACTGTTATGAAATATTTGATCAGCGTGTTGTACAAGCGCTCACGGAGGAATTTCGACGAAATACGTGATCTTTACATTTTGGGCAAAATTCATGAGAACGTACTTTCGTAGGCTCGTAACTCGGCGAATTTTACAGACTGAAGCCTGAGTCATGCGCCGTTCGATAGCACAGCTCTTACTAACTTGGATTGAGAAAAGCAAACAGGCAAGGTTTCTGACAGATACGCGAGAAGTGCGGGCAAAGTTACGCACTTTCGTAATGCAGTTACAGTCACCTCACCGTATCTCTCCAAAAAGACCGTGTGATCTTCAAAGACCAGGATTTTCGTAAAGAGCGTGTTCGAAAACCTCTATAAGCGAAGCTTCCTTACAATTCAAGAGCATCAACATTTTGGCCAAAATCCATCGGCGAGCTTCCGGAGCGTAAAACGAGAAAAAATGAAATAACCCGAACATATCGGAAAACTTGCTCGTAGAGGTTATGCGATCTGCTGATTTCGAAACTCACATCTGCTTAGCAAGATAGCTTCGTATCCTGGGGCTATGGCGAGTAGAATTTGGGACGACAAGATTTTTCCACAATTCACCAGCCGTTCTATTTCCTTTGAAAAGAAATCTGCGGCTACTATTTAGTACATCATAATCTATAGAAAAAGTACTATCGAAAGGTCCTTGCTGGAATGTACTAGGGACAATGCTCGCTGCTTTACACCGCGAAAAGACGTCCTCAGAAAGATTCAAGAATACTTAAATCGAAATATCAAGGACACGATGTATATAAGAAGATTCATCTTGATGAGCTGAGCAAGGTGCTGTTTTCGGATTCAAAATATACTCATTCCGAAGGAAGTTATGGCGAGTAGAATTTACAAACGCGTGATTTTTCCAAAATTTACCAACGCTTCTATCTCCTTTGGAAAGAAGTCTGAGCCTATTTTCTAGCGCACAGTAGTCTACAAAAACAGTATTATCGAATAGTACTTAGTAAGGTCTTCTATGTTGGGTAGGCCTTGCTTCACATATTCGCGAATGGACCTTCGCAGAACAATTTTAAAAAAACTGGAAACGGAATATCGAAGACATCGTACCCCCACTTCCAATATAAAAGAAGATTCTCCGCGCCGAGCTGAATCGAATGGTGGCCTTGGATTCAGAATTCGTCCACTCCGAAGCGAGATATGGCCACGCGACGCTGATGTATGGACATGTCCATACATGTCCATACATTCGCGTCTATTTTTCAAAAAATGTGAGCGGTATTGTAAGATTATGAATATACTAGGTTGTGTAACAAGTGTCTCATTTTTTCTTTTGATTTCTTCACTACATTTTGCACTGTGTTTTGCAAAATGTATATATGCATTTGAAAGCTCTAAGTCTGCTCTAGGAAATGACATGAGATCAAAATCTTCACTTCAGTTTCCTACATCAATAGAATTCAAAGTTTTCCAGCATCAAGTTTGGAAAACCAAAGAGGAAAAAAATCCATTTTCGACAACTAGTTTGAGTCGCCCCGCCCCCCCCCCCCCGTTCAGGCCAGAATGCTTACAAAACAGTTCGAAAAATCTGCTAAGGTAAGGAAGGATTGATAACTTCTGCAGAGCTTCGAAAGGGCAGAAAGGTCTCAAAAAAATTGGCTTCAAACTCAGAAAAAATCTTTTTGCTAACTCTTTTCAATGCTGACGTTGAGCATCTGAAGGCAGTCCTGAGAAATGATGTTAGACGGATATTCCCTGAAAAAGCAGTAGGGATCTGGCTATAAAATCATCGAATTCATAAATTAGTTACTCGAAAATTCAATGTTGGGGGCACACAGCTTAGGTAGACAAGACGATGAACATCGCCGCAGCAAATTTTTGCTTTGCCAACTTCTGAAAAAATGGCATTAAAAAGGCGGTAGAAGAAAGGAAAAAAGCATAAACAATGACATTGCAATTATAAGAGTCTAATAAGTGTTTTGTTTGTTGTAAAGCTTGTTAAAAAATTACCAATGGAAAAAGGGGAAATTTGGAGAGAAAAAAGGATGCCGAGAATGGTTTTTATTGCTTCTTCGGATTTTTTCTTCTGATGCCAACAATCGTTTTCAATATCCTGCTAAGTGGGGGATAAAGCATACTAATTTGGAGAGCAGACTTAGAGCTTTCAAAAGCATATACACTTCATTCTAAATGGGGTGATTATTACTGATAGAAAATAGAAAGAGAAAATGGGACCGAACTTATTGCACAACCTAATAAATCGCGTTTTCCACGCAGCTGGAACTCCTGCCACTAAACCTATTATTCGTTCTGTTATTATTCTTCCACAACTGCGCTGAAAATCTTTGTAAAAAATTTGCCTCTACAAGCAATCAACACTTGAACGAGTACTGCCTCTGTTGTTGAAAGGGTAGCGGAATAAGCGTCACAGTAACTGTCAATGATTAGACACAGCTAAATCTTTTCTGTCCTACAGATCACTAAAGTCTTACTGACTGGTTATGTACTTTTTATCCATTTATGCCTAATCTGTCTTTTTCCGGTAACTTGTTCCACCGATTTGGGTTGACTAAAAACCGAAGTCGAAGATAGCAATCCACCGCTTTTTTACCAACAACTTTTAGATTACAGAGGATACACAAACGTGATATAGAGGTCTTGACTTTTTTGGGTTTTCTTGGTGCTGCGGCTCAGTGGAACCAGCAGACCTAGCCGTGTGCTCGACTGCCCTGCACCGCTAACCCTCACACTAGGACCTTACGCGCCCGCGACCGACGTGCACTATAGTGCGTCCACTCGACGCTGTCACCCACCAATCAACCTCCGTGCGACGCGCTTCTATACAAAACCAATAGAAGGAGCATACTAAAACAAAAACAGTGCGGCTGGTAAAACCGATACTCATAACGAAACGCGGAACGAGCATAATATTGCCGATGTACTACAGGCTAATCCATACGAGAAGATCTTGGGTACCTCCTTTGTCGGCCTTTAGAAACCCAGTTTAACTGGAACGGCGCAATCCCCAGCTCTACTCCCGCATCGTTGATCAGGTACATATAAACTTTTCCCACTACTGCGTCTGTTGCACAAAATATCCCAAAGCTCAACCGTTCAACGTGAAATCCTTTCTTGTTGAGCTGCCGAAGACGTGCCCAAGTATGATACCGATAACAGTCAATAAAAACAAAATTCAAAGAGGCAAAGACAGCTCTGAGCGGCCTTACATACCCGAAATGGCCCGGCATGACTACAAAAGGAGCAACCGATAACGTGACATATAGTATGTAGTTGTAGCATACTAACATATTTCATACTTCGAATGGTACGCATAGAATGTAAAGATAGAGATAAGAAAGTGCTCCCGGCACCTGTTTCGAGGAGCTCTTCGCATCGCTGAGCCGCGACCCTCGGACCAAATCTCGCGAATTTCACATAATTCCCAAGTGTTGATAAAGTTCCATGCGGGGTAATCATGCCGCAGGTTAGAATGGAGAGAAAGTTGTGATTCATAACATATCAAAACATATTTCCTGCCTTTTTCGTCCGTTTTATCACGTGCAACTCTTCAAAGGACGAAATCAATCGCCGAGTTAGCAACAGAAGCTCATCGAAATAGTAGGACATTTAAATACTATTTGTAAACAGGAGAAAACAAAAAACTTCTCGAGAGTGAGAGGTTTTGAATAAAGTGCACATTAGTGTATCATTAGTGACTTGTAATAAGATGTAAGAATAGATGCTTTAAGCTGAGCCCAGTTTTGTCTTATATATAGAATTTCTCAGAGCGGTTTTTCCAACAAATTTTGCATGACTGCAGGCAACTAAGGATATTGAATAAATGCTTGTCTCATGTTGCGGAATGACATCTAAACATTTGTCACATCAATGTGCTATAGAAGACTTGGAACATTGGAATGCCGAAAGGCTACTTCTTAATCTTTGAATATGCACAGATTTTGTGTAAAATATCAAGATTTATCTACTAACACACCTCGATAGTTTTGATCACAATAAAAGTCTTTTGTTGCTAAATGCATTGATGCAAACATGTCTCAGGTATGAACTTGATGTGGAATCAGAACCAGAAAATGTTTCACTGAATTGTTTCCGACTTCTATACAAGTGTAGCTCATGCAACGAGATGTGAGAAGGCAAAAATTGAAGCTACATTCACTTGAACAGCGTTCAGGGTTACCCATTTGCATTCGCACAGTTCCGCGACGTGCCAGACCCCACATGGACAAGCCTCGTATTGATCGAATGGCGTTTCCGGCACAACACCAAAACGGCGCTGGCACGAGCAACTCTGGACGTTGTCTCAGCAGGAAGTGATTGTCATTCTAGATAAAGTAAACGACTCTAAGTCAAAAGTGCTTTAAAATATATAATTAGATTAGTACAAAAAGGAAGAAAAATTATGAAAGACTGTTCGTGCAGCCATTGATATCTCAACAACCCCAAGCTCCACCTCGCTTCATTACGCTGAGAGAGCCGAAAAGTAATTAGGCAATGCAAATAGCGCCATTGAGGATATAATAGATATAAAGGGCTCAATCGCTACGTAATCCGCAAAATATGTTGACCAGTCCTGTTGAAAATATGGAAGATCGAGTCGAAAGAGGGAAGATAGCTTTAGTTTTGGAGAAGGACGAAGATGAGAGAAAAACCAATCACTGCAGAGATACTAATGGAAAACAACTAGTCGAAATGAAGGATGTTTGCTCAGTAGAAGTAAACCACCTTTAGCTTTGGTCATGCTAGAGGCAGCTTCATTGACTTACTTAAAATGGGGTTGGTTATTTGTATAGGAAAAAGGAAAATGTAAGATTTGAGCGATACTGGTTCAAATGAGAATCTTGAGACTAATAGTCTAGCTGTTGATACAGTGCACTCTTTATGACCTTCATAATTATCCTTCTTAACGAGTACAGATACAAGGAGACGACGAATCGGGTTGAATCTACAAGGAACTACAAAGGCACATATTCATTAAGTTATATCTAGATGTTCCACAGCTCAATAACAGCTCAATAACAGAGCAAAAAACTCCCAAAATCGTCAACGAAATTTTCGTTTAACTATAGTTGATTGGTGAGGTAATTTTATTAGATGAATGAAATAAAATGTACATGAGCATGTCACGTAAGGCTTATGGATTTCCAATCCGTATCGAAGGCTTTCTGAGGAAGTTAGGGATTTATGACTTCATGGGGAGCGGGGAGGATGAGATGGGATTTTTCCTAGCTCCTGATTTCTCAAGCTTGTCAGAAAAGGTACCAACTCCAAGGCTACACAATCAACTCTTTATCCCCAATCTACCCAATCCCTGTGCCGTCGAAGAATCCGGACTAGGTGAGAACTTTACCTCAATTTAGAAAAATATGGAGATACCTGATAAGAAAAGCAGATCCTGCATAAGCGGCACCCATGCAAGGAAGTAGACTATGGCAAATTTGTCGTCTCCTCTCAAATATATGCTAAGCAACAGTTGTAACTAAATCTGATGAAATTTTATCGGTGTTCGAATTTCAAAGACGATAGAATTAACCTGGACTTTGTGACGCTAACAGCAAAACTGTTGTTCCTTCGAAAGCTTGACAATTTGTTTCTGAATAGTCCATCGCATTTGGTGTTCGCAATAAGATTGGTGTGAATCAAAAATTCCCGGAATTGCGCGACATTCACGGAAATTTTGCAGATTCTGTGAGCGGTATTATATACAGAACACAAACTTTTGGAGGTCGAGCTAAACGACTCCTTCACAAATTGCTGCAATTTTTACAAGTTATCGTTGATCAATGAGAGCAGTCAGTCCAACTACATCCTCCAGCTGCACCTTCAGATATGTCGGACCATCAAGATTGTCAAGTCAGGCGAAGAAGCGGGAAATAGGCATTTTGTCTAGTATGTGATGGAACCACATTTGTTGAAATTGAGGCATAGAGGCATTTGCACACAAATGAGATCTCAAAGAAATAGATTGGCACTCTATCCCTTCATTTGTAGTGCGTTCCCATAAAATTGTCACTAAAATGGCATTCGATATTGAACGCAGCACGTTTTACGGAACACAAACCATTCGGAATGGTGGCGGCCATACACGGAAGTTGTCTTTGAAGCATCATAGACATGTACTCCATATCCTTACTACGACATTTTCATTGCTGATATTTCAGATCAAACGAATACATTGAGGCTGTTTTTTGAAGAAATATGAGATGTCGAGAAAGGGTAGTGAAAAAAAAAACTCATTTTCTCTCTTCTAATTGGTGCTTTTCCTTAAATTGTCTACAAATGTATGATCAAAGCGTTAAACGATAGAATATAATCGATTACAGTTGAAATCGTAAGGGCTGCGACGCTTGAGCGAATTGTTGGTCAGAATAAAAGTAAATCATTCGAAATTTTTGAGCAGAGAAGGGGGAGGGGGAGAGAAGGAAGAAGGGGAGCATAGCGCTTACTCTTCACATTTTCTTTGAAGTCCTTCTTAAACTTGAGAGCTAATGACCCCAAAACTTATCAGCATTGATAACTATAAAATAAAAATTATTTTCATTCGACAGAAGTAAATTACTTGCAAAACTTTCCAGACTATGTAAAACACTCTAAGATTATTCTCGCCGTTGACCCTGTCTATTATGCTATGAACTATTGTATCACTAGGGCTAGTAATGACAATGGTAATCTTGTGTGTAGATGTGGTTTAAATGAATATGATTCTTCACATTTTGGTGCAGACACAGTAAAATCGCTGATTATTTCAACCAATTTTTTCATTTGCATACCTCCAAAAAAGGTTCGGGAAAGTACGCAAACCTAATATAGTGATCTTGATACAGCTAATCGTTTTCTGTGCACTATGATCTGACACAGAGCCAATAATACGCTAGGTGAAGTATTATGTTACTACAATAGCAGAGCACGAGCGAAAGCTACCACGGGACTCGGGTGAAAGAAAAAATTGTTTTATACTGTCTATGTCCTCACGCATACTGATTACTGACGAGGAGCTGCCAGTGCCAATTCAGAAGTAGCGCAATTATAAGAGGCGACTAGTGCAGAGGATGACTATACACTTGCCATCATTTTAAAAAGAAAAAATGACAAAATTTTGACAAGGACTTGAGTTTTGTTTTGAGCTTCATGCAAAAACCGCAAAAATACTACTAGATGTAGAAAGTTCCGCGACAAAATAAGCGTTCGCATTTCGGATACTTTATCTGCTCATAGCTTGGCAAAAGCGAATGCCTGGATCTCCCGTGAAGCACCATAAACATTTCAAATGCAGTTTGTTTGGTCTAATTTAAAAAAAAGCCCTTGTGGGCAAGATGACTGGCTATTGCTTGGAATACAAATGAAGTAAAAAGGCAAAGAAATAGGGAAGAATTAAGCATAAACTGACGGAAGCATTACTAAGTAGTATTGCAGAAATTATAATTCGCAGAGTAAAACAGAATAAACTGCAATGATGAAGGCAGTCATTACCCAGTAGTTCAGCTGACTAAAAAAGATAACCGCAAACTCTAGCTGCCTGTTATGAACAAAGCCGCGATGCAAAACATTGCTCGAGAAGCAGTCGTCAGAGGATTAAATAAAGTTTGCGCCTGAGGTATTTCTGAGTTGTGACGAACATCAATTATAATTTATATATAGATTGCTCTGACGCCAAACCTTTGCAATGCTTCATTACAGATTTCATGCACAAGTGTAGCGTATGAATTTGTCAGTGGAAACACAGATTTGCTAGAGAAAGTGAAGATCTCCCAGCGCGGAATCGTAGGCAAAGCAAAAAGGTTTCATCTGAGTTAATTAAGTTCCCAGTATGAGGATTGTACCATAGTTCAAATAGTGCTTGGACGGGAATCTTGAATGGAAGACGTAAACTAAAAGCAAATTCTATGCATTAATCTCTATTATCGGATTAAGTTCTACTATCAATCCTTATGTAGGTACAATTCATCAAAGGTTAGAAACATCATACAAATTGTGCGAAGTCACTTCCACATAAAGTTCATCTATATATAATACTAGCTGGCTTACCCGGCTCCGCCGTATCCGGACCAAACTTGGCACACATACACTTCGGGCCCCGGCGGGTGTCACAGTCCACTTTTCGTTATCGATCGATGTCGATTTTACCGATTTTTATCGATTTTTTTGCAGAGTTCACCTACAGGGCTAGGAGTTGGCACAGGGGGAAGTGAACATGGGGATTCCGAATACAATATTAGTTTTCAGAATTATCGATTACTTTTATTGATTTTATCGATTTTTTGTAAATTTTGACATGCGAGGCTGGGATTTTGCACAGGGGGGTAATCGAGCATGCAGATTACGAATACAATATTAGTTTTCAAGATCGTCCATTACTTTTATCGATTTTATCGATTTTTTGAAAATTTGAGCTAGGGGGCTGGAATTTGGCACAGGGGTGTAATCGAGCATGCTGATCACCCCCCTTGGGGATGATCAGCATGCTCGATTACTCCCCTGTGCGAACTCCCAGCCCCGTAGCTCAAACTTTGCAAAAAATCGATAAAATCGATAAAAGTAATCGATAATCCTGAAAACCAATATTGTATTCGGAATCCCCATGCTCGACTACCCCCCCTGTGCCAACTCCCAGCCCCGTAGGTGAACTCAGCAAAAAAATCGATAAAAATCGATAAAATCGATATCGATCGATGACGAAAAGTAGCCTATGACACCCGCCGGGGCCCGTAGTGTATGTGTGCCAAGTTTGGTCCGGATCGGTTCAGAAATGGAATTTTCTATTCGGAACATACGTACAGACATACAGACATACAGACAAACAGACATTCAGCTTTATATATAAGATTTGATTCTTCCCCCATGTCCTTTTATGGAAAGCGAAATCTGCAATGCTGGGATTTCTTATCATTTCACAAAGGCAATTTTTTGCATTTTTATTATTTTATCATGGCTTGCGCTATGATGTTATTTATTCAATCATACTAAGCAGTCTTTCAGAAAAACACCTGACAGTCCAAATGAGTTTTGCATTTCTTAAAGGTCGTGTTGTGCTCCGAGCTCTCATCTGCAGAAATTGTACAGTTTATCAGCATTCAACTTGGGTCGGGATATACATTATACATTAGACCACCCCCACTCTTTATTAGTGTACGATTGCGGTAGGAACTTTGAAGTGAGTTTTTGAGTCATTGTAAGCACATTTTGCCTAAGAAAGGCTTAATAATTAGCTTAATAATTCTCACAGTGACCTAGCATATAAATTCGCCAATTTCAGTGTCTTTACGGTTATCTAAAAACCGGCAAAGACTTTGTAAAGATAACGAAGATCCAGCGGTATGCTAATATTTTCGGGACACCTCGTATTTTATCATTTGTATCGACAACATCGGTTTGCTTGCTAGCTTCTGGCTTGTGGACGTTTTAGTTATAGCCAGTTTTTATTAGAAAAGTATAATGATGGTATAGTTATAATCTCCAATAAACGCTGCAGTAGATTTGGTTCTCATCCAAGTACGAAAAAAAGCTACAAGTGAAGAAATTGAATCAAATTAAATGCAGGTGAAGTCATTAGAAATCTACGCGTTATTAGGGAAAAAATAGAAAGAATCAGACGCATATTGGTATCGATACACATAACTTGAACTAAATGGCTACATAGTTGGCTACTGGTATAAAGTTTGTGAATGAGAAGAGGAATTGTGGATCACTGTGAATGCTAGGAACATGTGTGATTCACTTGAAGTGTAAATCCATTATCCATGAAAGCCGATGAGAGTGGGCGCAGATGAACTTTATCGCCTCGGCATTTTATGATTATGTAGTTTGAGGCTATTGCACTAGAAAAATAATAATGAAATAATTTGTGTACATAAATAAAGCGGTGGTTATAATAAGTTTAGATTACTGTTGAGGTGCTGAATGATTGCGGTTTCTCGTAAGTATATTTGGCTGGGTAGTAAATAAGTTCGGTCGACAGCACCTACAAATGCTCCACACAAATTTTTGTCCAGTGCTTGGTGTTTTTGGAAAGAGCACTTCAATGAGAACCGGTATGTAAATACTGTTTGAATAGAACTTATCTCCCTATGAAAAAAATACTGCAAAAGTGGGAAACCATGTTTTTCTCTTGCGCGCAAATGTAAGAGAATTTCGTTTTTTTATTTCAAGAATTTCAAAATGGCAGATTACAAGTTTTATTGTTATTAGTCAAAGAGTAAACAAATTACAGGATTAGCGAAGTACTCATCTCTATATCCATCACACCATGAAAACGAAGCTCAGAAAGTCAAAGAACTGAGCTTTCAAAAATTTAGCCATAGTGCGGCATATTCGTCCTTTTTATGTTGAAAAATTCCAAATAGTTAATATGTGCTGATAGAAGCTTTGAGCTATTTTCCTACGAAGAATTAAGGATAAAAACAACAGGAAAATCTCTCATGGAGTTTTGCATGAAAACAGATCATATTTTTTGGCCATCTAATGAAAAAAAAGGCCCGAAAATTTCTACTCAAACGTAGAAATGGCACCCTAAAATAGCTTTGGATCAAGAACCAAACTTTGCAGGCAAACAAATGAGACCATCGAAATCAAAAATAGCATCATGACGCAGTGAAATTCGAGCCTTTCCCACAATCAGAATATTCCGTTTGTTCTCTTCACCTCCCACGCAAAACCTCGACACATCCTTAATGTGACTTCATTGGCGATATCAAAGAAGGCCCTCACACTACGTTACTAGAGAAAGTGCAGCAACTTGCCATTGTCTTAGTTCGCCCTGAAGAGGCGCATGAGAGATAATGAAGCAATTAGATGAGCTCATTCGGAGGAGCGGGGGGGGGGGATGTTGTGAGTGTGTGTGGCACACAGATGAGGGAGCATATGAACAGAGAACGATAATGAGTGGAATTGAGAGTGACAATTTAATTAGACGGCAACTCGTCCACTGCGTTGGAGACATTGCTTCCGGCTGATTCGACACTATGCATGTTCCTGAAATAATTAGCTTAATGGATCCAAAAAGACGCAGATCTCGATCACTACAATGAAAAATTCATAGACGTGGGGGAGGGGCACAAATAGCGTCTGCCTTTTGTTCAGTACATACCACAAGAAATGAATGGTTGAAGTTCTTCCAATATGAGATTAGCACATGATAAGATAGTTTCAAATTTGTCCTTATCTACGGAACCAATGCGGGTTATGAGCGTAGTAAAAAAAATCAAATACGTAAATAGGATAAAAATAGTTGCAAAAATCTTCTTAGCGTTTGAATAACAAGAAAGCATGCACGACTTTGACCTAACAGCCTACTATGCTCTAATAGTTATCACTGCTCCATTTAAGCACTAGGAGAAAATGTTAGGAGTATTTTCATCCTACTTACGCTTCAGTTTTTGTAAACGCCCAAAACTTCTAACAAAATACTTCGCAGAAAAAGAAGACAGACTTGGAATCAAAGTTTCATGCATATCAAGATGGTATACATCCTATCTTTGGAGGCCACAGCAACTAGACCATCCTTTTCTCGTCAGCTGCGCTTTAGAAGAAATATCAAAATTATGAAAGAAGGAAGAGCCGGAGTCGGTACGGTAAGCAAATGATTCCCTACCCGATCAAGAATCTCCCATTACCAGTTCTAAATCCAAGCATCGTACTGCTAGTGTAATTAAAACAACAATTATAGTAATTGTTTATCAATTACTATGTTTGTGTAGCAACTCAACAATTGCTGATGGTTGATGATAATCACTTTCAGAATTGTGATGTAGTATGACTTTGGAGAAAAGCTATTATTTACGCAAATCATGTAAGCGATAGAACAGCAACGAATTATAGCAAGCAGATAAAAGCTTAGAATCCCAGATATTAACCTCAACAACTTCAAGGTATATTCTAACAATTTCAGCGGGGAAACACGATGACACACAATTTTGTGATAATTATAAGGCTAAAATTATTGAGAAAAAGTGAAGACATGACATCACTGATACAAGGTATGCAATTTACTTGTATTTGTGAAAGTTTTTACTAAGTCTTGAAGATTATCAAGTAACTAGTAGCGCTTTCAGCCTAAGTTGATGACGTTTGACGAAACCTTTGAGAGCTCACGCGTAATTGAGTTAGCATTATTTCACAATATTTCGACCAATATTTACATAATGCCTTTTCTAACGGAATTGTAATCACTTGATACTTCGTATGTAAATGTGCTCTATGATACAAAATCCAGATGTACAAGAGTTCATTCTGTTCCCAGAGAGGAAAAAAAAATTTGAAAAAAAAGAAAAAAGAGGGAGAGTACGAGAAAAAGCAAAGAAAGATGAGAAAGAACAATACGCAGATGTTATGATCAGAGTTTACATGGTCAAAATCTGGAAATGGTAGACATGAAGGAAGTGAATAAAGAGAGAGAGATGTTCAAGCTATTGTTACAAAAGTGCGAGCGTAATTTCTTTGTAAGCGAGGATTTCTTTGTGTCCCATATTCGAATGCTCCAATGTTGTCAGCTAAGAAAACGCACAAGGATGAAAAACCGGATAAAGAAGTGGCAGTTGATGACCCTGAATAACGAGTTGTGAAGAATATGCTCTAGGTGTTGGACACCTCTCGCTGACCGTTACTACTGAATTATTTGCCCTTTTGAGAAAGACCACATTGTCTTATTTTCGCGGAATGCAAAAATGGTTACGAGCCAGCTTAATTACATTCTCGTCACCAAAGCAGGAAACCCATCTTCCACGAGCCAATCATGAGGGTTCCAAGGTGCATTTATCGGCTTTTCGTAAAAATTGTGATAGCTAGAATGTTTATTAAACTCTAGTAATCCGTTACTTATGAGCAGATACGAGGTTTTATGGACCCGTTTTATGGTGTAATTCGAAAAAGGAAATATGCACTTTCCGATACTCAATGTTGCTTTGTTGGCAAACCCAGCAATATACTGCGAAGAGAAACTCTCAAATTGTTATTCTCTTGGATTCTAATCAATGAAAGCTAGAATATTCAATTCTGATTTTATCTTGTTTTCGATCTCGTGACTTAAGTGCGGAAGCTTCGTGCCGATCAGGTAGTTTCCAAAACGTCACAAATCTCGAAGACCTTTCTAAATTTTTGATTCTTCGAAATATAAGCTTTCGCATGATTGAATATTGCATATGTCGTGTACTGCGAAAATATATTCTGCAAATTGAGGTATTCTCCTAACAGTCTTAAAATATTTCCAAAAGATTTGGTGCAGGACTCAGATCTTGATACTAAAAGATATAGGAGGAGGGAGCAAGTCAACTCACAACACAGGTAGTTCAGAGATTAAGCTTGAGAAGTGACTTGGGCGGGGGAAGAGGGAGAAGGAGAGGGAGGGTTGGAGGAGGAGAAGTCAAGGACTCCGTTGTGCTTTAAGGTTCAAAACGACCATATCCAACACCGAACTCTTACCGATTTTTTTGCGAATGATGGTTAGCAATAAACTGACAAAAGGATGTATGTTAACTGCGCATTTTGATTATAATTCCACGCTAAAAAGTGCTCAAAACACATAATTGCTCGCACAAATATTCACTAAAAGTTTATATTGGTTAGAACTTATGAATCACATCGATTTATTTTCCAGAAAGTATTCAATCAGCTTTCGGTTCTCATTCGTTACTTACTATTTCTTATATATAACGGGAAATTTAAGATACAGAAGTTCGATATTTATTAATAGTAGAATTCATGGAAATGAACTATGCAAAATTATGGATTTATGTTCCAAGCAGTTCAGAAAGATCATGTTTGAAAGTAACTTCTGGACACACTCCGAACTAATTGTAAGGCCAAAAGCTTGACTGCACATTCTTTCGTTTCCAATTCCCTTGAGGATTTGGTAATTAGGAAGGAAGAAAACAAGGGCAATCCAACATAAAGCGGAAGTGACCTACTTTGCCGGAATGAGAGACTTTGTGCTCAGGTCTACTAATCATATAAGATAAAGTGGGAAAGAACAGAAAGAAGAGAAAATGTAAAAGCCAATATAAAAACTCTGCAATCATCTAAGTCAGTCGAAGTGAAGCATTGTGCGCACCTCAAACTCGCGCAAAAGTGCATGTCTGGAATATTTATGATGATATTCATGGAAAAGTGCACTCCTAGCTCGTACCCAACATTCCAACTTCTTAGCTAAGCTTTCAGCTAAGAACTATACTGTATTGTGGCAGCAATTTAAAATGTGATGATCCAGAATGTCGCGGCAGCGAAGCCATACGAATCCTGAACAATGGAGATTTTGTCGAAAGATTCGATAGATTAGCATCTTTTCTGGAAGCGAACGATGACCCGCTGCGAAAGCAATTCGAATATGCGGATCTGAATTACAATAACAATCATTTTTGCTAAAGCTTCCTAATTAGTATCTTTCAAGAAGTGAAAAAATATTCGGCGAGGTGGGGGGGGGGGGGTGGTACAAGAATTTTTTCAAATGATGGTGGCGCAGCCCGAAAAGTTTGTTTCAAAATGAATCAAATCTTTAAAGATTTTCAAGAAATCCACGTTACACATAAGAACATTGCACAAGTTCATAACTCAAGTAAAACACTTCTGACAACTTGCGACCCATTTTCAGGAAGTTCCACTCCCCTTCTTCTACCTCCCCGGCCCTTCTCTAGTTCGCCACTGCTTTTAGAAAATGAATTCTGAAACAACAAGCTTCAGTGTCCATCTCCATCAAATCGTGATTCGTAGAAGCTAATATTTGTGTACTCAGTCTACGCTGAAAATAATTGTCTCCATAGCAAGCAATCTACAGTGAAAAGAGTGGTGGCTACACTTTTTTGTTCCTGAAGAGACTGTTTAATGCTACTGGAAAGGTCTGGTATTCAGAACACACAGCTAGTAATGCAGGAGACTTCACTGAATTGAACAGAGAACAGATCCGAGTTGCAGAGAACTTAGCATCCAGTAAGTTTCTCAAGAATCGTGACAAAAGGGATCTGCTTTTTCTGTATGTCAAAGGCAACGTTTGCACTGGAGCCAGAAAGCAAGATAATTGGCAATGTCCTTGTTCGGATAGTCTCCGATGTCGCGCTCAGCAGTTATGAAGTATCACGAGGTTTGTCAACGTATAATTTACGAAGATTCAAGTCGCTAATGCTTCTACTAGTTTGGAAGTAGCTGTCGCAAGAGTACGTACGGTTAGGGAAACAAAAGCAACTCGACTTTTTATGGAAGTTTTGGGGATGTCAGATCATCGTGACTTTTGTTTGACTTATTATGTAGTTTCAGAATATCAGATGGTCAGAATAAATAACCAAATGGTCATGGTTCAATCCAGGAGTTTTTTCTTCACAGTGAACATAAAAGCAACCTTCATCTTTTTTGTCAGCCTTCAAGGGCTACTGTAGGTGTACTGTAGATGGCAGTATGCGTGATTTAATCCAAGAGATATTGTCGGATCCGTGAAAGGCCTCCCAAAAAGGCGGACAACTAAAAATCTGCATGGTCAATGTGTTAATCCATCATAAGATGACTTGATTCTCACAGTGTTTTGAGCCATGATACTTACATGCTTTCAAATTAGACACATTTTCGATATATCAGAGCTGTTTGTTTATTTCCGTCACATTTTCATATTCAAACATCATCATGGGAATCATTTTGCGTAACAGCAGGCGAGTACGCTCAAAAACACCTCGCCAAGAAAAAAACTATAGTTCGGAGCTTAATGCATGTGACACAACATAGATGAGCAATGCGTGCCAAGCATGATAATGCAAGCAGCCAGGGGCGGACCGAGGGGGAGGGGGGGGGGGGGGCGCGCGCCCCCCCCCCCCTCCTGAGAATGGGTCGCGAAATTTTTGAAACTTACCTATATGGGTTGTAAAAATGTGCAAACGACTTGTTTGCACTTGAAAATAATTAAAATAATTTTTAAAATTTTTTAAAAATTCATTTTAGCCCTATAAAAAATTTTTTTTCGGAGACCCGCAAAAATTTTGAGAAGCACCCCAAAAATTTTTTCGGAGTGCGTGACTAACGCCACGCACCTTCTTTAGAAAAAAATTTTTGTCGCCCCCCCCCCCCCCCGAAAAAAATTTCTCGGACCGCCACTGCAAGCAGCATATCAGAACTGTCTGTCTTGGTGAAAAAGTGATTTCGGACGTGAAGTGGCTAGATTTTCACCTTGGTTTGCAAGCTCTTTGAAGATTCGGAAATTTGTTCATCATTGTCTTCATTGCAGATTATATGCCTATATTCAGAAAATCATTGCTAGAATTTTTTCTATGCAAACAGCCATTTCGAAAATCTCGGCATAATAAGTGCTAAATTTAGCATTTTCCTCGTTAGCAAGAATAATTAAAATGCTCATTAGCTCGTCATATTATGCTCACATATTGATATGTGGCCTACAGTGCTGGCCAGCTATTGGGTAACGAAAAATTTTTGTGCCACAATCGCTTCTTTTTTGGCTACTTGCAAATCAAAACGGCGGGAAGGAATTCTGTGGTAAAATCCACTTTGATCTACTTCCTACGCAATTTTCTTTGCTGAACCGATCGTTGCGGTAGGCTAGCCAGTGCGAGCACATTCTTCCTGAATTGGGCATTTCTTGTCAATGTTTGATTGTGAAAGGCAATTTCGCATCTTGCTCACGAAATGCTATAGATTATGTGGAATTGATGACTTTGATCAAGATGGAGAGCTTCGTTTCTCACGATAAAACTGTTTTTGTCAGAACATTCATCAAGAAATCATTAAAGCTGTAATACATCAGCAAAACGTCTTGAAAGAAAGTGTTTGCGATGTCAGAAAAGGTCCAAATAAGGAGCAAATGAACATAAAAAAGAATCAAGTGTTTTAGAGATTCTAAAGAAGGTTGCTTGTTGGATCGAAAAAATGCCGCATCACTAGCAAGCGATCTCCCTAGGGAACTCTTCCTAATGATTAGCCTATAGGCTTAGCAACATACATCGCAACATGAGCCCACAACGAAGAAAATGTTAATGAACCAGGTCAAAACTAGATACGGCTATACTTGCTGAAATGCATCCAAGAACTTTTTATAATAACAAACCTCAAATATTTGTATTACTTCAAGGCTTGAAGAGATCTACATTTTGGGTGGAAGAAGCAGATGTTTGGAATAGGACAGTGACAAGACAGCAGTATCTTAGACATTCGCTTTTGAATACCGGCATGGTTAACTCAATTTACTCAATATGGTACGATACCATTTATATATCGATCTATTCCTTCCATTGTGAAGTTCACATTTCTTCTTTGTTTGCGATGATATTCGCTACTTCCTTAAGAGTGAATGCAGCTTTGCGATATAGAAGCTGGAATACGGATAGAAGAAGAAAGAAGGAAAATGGGGGAGAAAGGGAGTTTCCTTCTTTCCTGCCAACAATGTAAGAATACGGTAGTTATACAGCAAAACGAATTGCTTGTTCGGTATGCGATCTACCGAGCAACAATCTTGCTACTATGATGGTACATAGACTAAGGGATATCTTACATGAACATTGCTTATAAGGTAAACAAAAAGGTAAACAAGTAAACATGAAAAGGTAAATAAAGGTAAGGTAAACATGAAAAATTAGTTCGTCTAAATCCTCCCATATACGGTGACTTCCCACTAGAGACTAGTTGCTCAATGTTAGTAGATGAACTTATTGTGATACGGTAGGTTTGCAGTGTTGTACAGAAGTACGAGTCGAATTCATTGTAAAACTCCCGCGATTCTAGATGCCACATTAACCCTTACGGTGGTGCCACCCAAGCCTTGCTGGTGCTTCTCATGCAGTTTGGCTCAAGAGTTTCATACGAAATATTACTGGTTTTGGAGGCCTAATTTTCCAAAAATACTTACAGGTCTGGCTGCGCGGGACAGATTTGTCGTACTTTTCTCATGTAGCCTCATATCATTACTGCAATAGACAACATGTAGTCGTAGGTAGATGATTATAGGTAATCAAAAATCAAAATTCAAAAACCAAATATTTCAGAAGACTCCTGTGGGTGAGGCTGAGCAGTCGTAAATGAAAGCTATTTATCAACTCTATCTTCTAAGCAGGGTTGATATATAAGTTCTGTCGCTATTTATCGAAAGCAAAGCACCACTTTTTGTACCTTTTTTTTCTTTTTTCTTCAAATTATATGCATAGGAAAACAGAAGATGCCATAGATTTGTTGAATAATTTTGATAATTGTTTATATACAATACCACTCTCAGAATGTATGCAAAATGTCCGTGTGCAAAATTTTCGTGAATTCCGCGAAAGTCCGGGACATTTCCGGAGTTCTGCGACATTCCGAGAATTTCCTAAATTCCGGAAAATTCGCAAAATTCCCGGAATGTCGCGTAAATCCCGCGAATGATTTTCGGATTTTCGCTGAATTCCAGGAACTTTGCACGTTCCGAGAATGGTATTGTACTACTAGGATGTGTTAAGGTCGCGCACAAAATATTTGAAGATCTAGCTTCAAAATGGAAGGGATACGTCTCAGTACGTATCACATAGTTTCTTCATATACATTACGTATTAAAACATTTACGAGAATACGACCCACTGGTGGGTCGAACGTGTTCTGCCATTTCGGACAGCATGACCCATCGTAAGGGTGGGTAACCCATCGTAAGGGTCCTAGAACACAAGTTTGGCAAAAAAAGTATTTGGTTCAGTGCAAGTCCTTTTTTCGAGGTTCTAAAGCCATGCGACTGAATACTGGGCTGAATGTAAGTAAAAATTAATTTTGAAACTTTGAGATGTAAGAGTTTTGAACTATTCTACTAGTAAAAATAGGGGAGGTCGCAAAAAGTCATATGAAAAGCTTACTTGGAGCCATGTAGTGCTTTCATAAAGGCGCTACATGTTAATGCGTAATCCGTAGCCTTACAAGGATCTTTGATTTTGTTATTCAATAGTAACATTTGGCGGTGTTTTTCAGCTGAGAAAAGGGTAGCTGAGCGTGAATTCATTGCAAGCAATCCGGCTAGAGTGGTTGCTCGTCAACAGCAGGTTCATTTCCCAGCATCAACGCTGAAAAACAACGCCTAACATTCACATAAGCAGCAAATGAACGCATGTAGCTGTCCCATATAAACATCAAAAAGCCCGTTGCTGCTTACGTAAGTAATGAGACCTTTGAGGGCAACTTTGCGGGGCTATGCCATATCTATGAGGATATGTTTGCGCGGAAGTGTCATTCCAGCAAGTACGAACAAGAAGTTGTCATTCAATTTCAGTGTAACCAGGATTACCAGTATTTGAAGTGGTAATGGTTATATGCCATTGGTGGTGAATATTGGCTTTGGTGCCCTAATTTCACGGGCAATGGTCACTCTCCCACATAGTCCTTTCAGGTAAGGAGTAGCAGTGTAAAGGCTCCTTCGGTCGCGAAATTTTTTGTCAGGCTGGTCGAGTTTAGAAAAGACGGGTGCGTCTTGTACTCGTGAAATTAGGGTATGTCGTTTTCCTTAACTCAAACGACTATTTTTTATTGCTAGAAGTTGACAGTGTAGGTCTTTTTGATCGTAGGGATGCTTGAGATCGGGATATAATCCATTTTTACTGAATCATTCTACTGTTGGTGGTCTAACTGGTAAAATGGGTGTCAGATATGAGCTACAAATCAGGTTCTCTATGTTGCTAAGCATCAATACTTTTATCTTCTCTTTTCGCCTTCAGATTATGCATCCACTAAAAAAGGGGATCAAAAAGCGCGATTTCTTTAGCTGTCATTAACTAAAACTCCAATTTAGTGGTATGCGAGTCTCCAAAAAGCACCAGAAACAGGGTTAAAGTTACCAATTGCCGAGCAATTTTGCTGGAGAACTCACAGAGATGTTTACGAACGCTATCATTTATTTTCACAGATTTTGACCTTCAACATTCTTGTTTTTGATCGATTTGATAACAAAACTGAACAGCCCAAGCAACTACCCAATATATCTGTTTTGCAGTTAATGCTTCTAGAATGTCGTTAATCACTGAATGCGTGCTATTTGGTGTCCATCACTCAATGGAAATTGACCTCTTGACATACGTCCCCTAAAAACAGCTTTGCGTGTACATATAGAGATGTGTGAAATTAACAAAATTGTAAATAACCTAAAAATAAGAGGAATCAACCTTAACAAACTTAAAAAAAATTTAAACGGACTTAGACTTTGTTTTACAGCCTCTTCAGAGTCAGAGAAAAAATAGGAGAGTCTGAAACACTCGAGATGGTATGCTTAAAACCACATGGAAGCTCGCTAAAACTTGATTTGAAAACAATGAAGAAATCATATAAAATTATTGATCTCTTTCAATAGGGATAAAAGAATTGGTCTCTTTGTTCAACATCGGAATAAATATAAAGCCTATCACACTGAATCGGCCTATTCCTAACCAAATATCATTTATCCTAAAACTTTTTAGAATATTTTTTTTGCTTACAAGAAATTCAATTTCGGTTGTTCTCGGCAATGATAAACTGCTCTTGTTTGGCATAGATGACTTTTATGGTGTCTAACTAATTCAGGCTTAGCTAGATTGGATGACTAGAGGGAAACTGAAAAAGCTAATCCAAGAGCCGCATATCATCAGAACTTTCCAGGATACTCACACCCCCTGTATCTAAAACTAGATTTATTATAGGTTGTGTCTCCAGACTTCATGAATGACGTAGTAAAAATTGCGACGAACTTTCACAATAGTAAAGAGCAAGGAAGCTAGGGTAACATCTTACACGCACTGCGTTTCTTCACAACGACAAAACAGGAGAATTTCTCCAATCGAAAGCGTCGAAGGAAATTGCCAACAGCCTTACGCTGTTAATGTTTATGCATTTTGAAAGGCAAGAGACGCGTGGCATTCAAATCGTCGACAGCCACCGCCAGCGGCGACGAAAAGCCCTGGCACACGAGAGCGAATCCTAATTAACAGCGGATGCGGACGTTTGTGCGTGGGCGCGGGTCTGATCGTCGCTGGAGCCCCATTCTAAGGATTTGCACTTAACCGGGAGAACATAACGAAATTTGTCGAAAAGACAGCATATATGTTAAGTGGACAGACTCGAACGGTTGAATTTCCTCTTTCCCGACTTGAAAACCTCTCTCAATAGAGAAGAAGATTCGAACGTGAAAAAGGGAAGTGAAGCTTGTGGGATTGTTACCTTCCAATAATCTTCCAGTAGGTCTACTTTGACGGGTCGAAGTTTCATGGTATAAACCTGCCATCAGTCTTTTATCGGATATATTGTGTATAATCCCTGAAGCTTAAATCCTGCTCCTGTTTTTTGTTCATTGTTTTTTCTCTTAGTCCGCCTGAATGAGAGATAAATACAATTTAGAAAATTTGCATATAGACGGACTGTAAGTGTAAATCCGTGCAATGGCTTACTCAAACCTTCTCAATTCCACGTAGAAGCCAGGTACCTAAATTTGCTTCGACACTGCCTTCTGCTAAGATACTTGGAGGACAAAGTTTAGGACACCTTATCTAACTAATGATTTTTACCAGTATTTCAATCATTTTCGCGCAAAATCAGGGTACGTGTACCAGTTGCCCGAAGATGCAGGCACTTTAAGCACTCAGAAAACGACTCACAAGGAGAGGATACTTAGTCGAAAGCACCAATCCAGATGAGACACATATCATCTTAAAGCGCTTAAAACGCTGATTCCATATCTGTAGTATATAGCAGCGGAGCGGTTTTGTAGAAGGAGTTATGAGGGGTGTTTCTCTTTGGGGTTGAGGCGCCCTCCAGCAGGTCTCCCCTTACTCTACTGGTACCAACTGCTAGCAACTGGCTAGTGGTAAGTAATTTGAATGAAGATTACATTAAGGATTATAATACCCATATTCTTTGATTTTTCAACACTTCCAATTTCAATTAGCATCAAAATCATCCGTAATTTCACGTTTTAGAGCTCTAGAGCCATCCAAAAGCTCAAGAATTGCGATAAAGTTGCATGCGAAGGGGATTAATACCTCGACACTCTCTTTATCAAGCAAGGTACTTACCACTAGGCCACTTGCCCCAGTTGGTACTCCTTTACAGTGCTCATAGATAAGGGGAGAGCTGCTGGAGGGCGCCTCAACCCCAAAAAGAAACACCCCTCATAACTCTTTCTACAAAACCGCTCCGCTGCTAAAAACTGCAGATTTGGAATCAGCGTTTCAAGCGCTTTAAGATGATACGTGTCTCATCTGGATCGGTGCTTTCGACTAAGTATCCTCTCCTTGTCAGGTAACTTCCTAGATGGCAAGAGACGTGTCCTTTACTAAAGAAAAAAAGATTTTGCGTTTATGACATTTAGGAGAGATTATTGAAGCAACAGATAGATTGCCGAAGCAGAATCATGTTTGGGCATACTTTGTCTGAAGGCAGTGTCCAGGCACATCTGATTACTCCACTTTCTTTTTCTTTTAGAAGTTTCCAACTGAACAGTTGTGCAGGCGGTTGCTCGTTAAAGCAATTGCTTACTAAGATTTCCCAATTTCATTAGCCAAGAAGTTCAACTTCACTTTAACTGAAACTGTACGTTCTACCGTAAACTACCGTAAATAAAGACGCTGATCAGTCCTTTGTTTGAAGAGCACGGTCTGGCCGTTAACGAAAGCGGATTTTTTGATTATGATACAACATACATACAAACAAGCACATTCTTCGATCGTTAATAACTCTCTCGTTTTGATTTCTTTCAACGATTTTTTGGTACCTAAAACTTTGTTCAACTCAAAGTTACATTAGAGAACGAATCACTAATCGTTTTTCATTACTTGATGATTATTGTAGGGTATTTCAACGAGAGCCATTGTAAGATAGACCGTCTGACACTTTTTTCAAAATTCTAATTGTATAGCAAGATTTTCACACATTCGACATCACATAAAGCTCTACTAGTTTTCTGAAGTTTTCAATGCATCATCCTCTAACTTATATTTTGATACCTTTGTTACGGTACACCTAGAACAACTCAAAGCGTACCCTCATTACCGTAACATGCAGTTCGGAAATTAGAAATTTAGATATTTTTTTAGTAAATCGTAATCAAAATCAGCGACTTTAATCATCGCAGTATATAAGTTTGTCCAATTTTCTTCTGTTGAAAAATATAGGCTGCTGCATGATGAAGGCGCAATACCTTCGGGCGCGAAAGCGACTTCATTAGCCGCAGAGCGCATGGGGCGCAGGATTTACAACGGTGAGGATACGCGCGCGCCGCGTTCGCGCCCGCTCAACTGAAACTGCTTCTGCGCCTTCGTCATGCAGTAGCCTTTATGTCTCTCAATGGCGTAAAATCGTTCTCTAATACCTACCGTAATCTCACAGTAACAAAGAGCGATCGGTGATTCTTTCCATACTGCCAATCTAAGTTTAAGCCAGCCCTAAAGAAAAATGGTACCTAAAGTTCAACGAGAGACTTCAAAGCAAAAGAGTTATTAACGATCAAACAGTATTCACATTTTTATGGGACGTTGCAATGCAGCGTTTCACCAGTTTATTACGTTAAATGTACATAAACTGGGCCTTTTTCAAATCATTTCCACCGACCCTCCCCCCCCCCCCACCAGTCAGCATTAGAACTCTTAAAAATCACTGCGGCATATAGTATGTAAGCTAGTGGTCTACTTGAAGAATACAGCTACGCTAGCTATCCATCTTCAGCGGCTCCTGAATATTCAAATATTAATTTGCATCAGCTGGAGCACCAGGAGGATGGCACTCCACAAAAAAGAACATTTTATTTAGGAAATTATGTCAAAAACGAGGTTTAAGTTGGAGGAACAAGCATTTCTACATGTTGACATGCATTTTATTGCAGCATAACATTTTATTTGACATAAAATAACGTTATCGTAATGCTCATAATCGGTTTCGAATGCATGTTTATTTCAGACGCCACGTAAATTTTGAAATCCATGCAGTCCCAAAATGGTTTCTTGAAAGGTCAGAGTTGATAAGAAAAGATGCTAGAATTATCATAATATCTGCATGACATCAAAATACAAAATTTGCAAATTTCTGTTTCCCTAGCCAGAGCTTTTTGTGGTTTCATAACTTGGGCTGAATCATTACACAAAGTGGGAAGGTATGAGTTTAGTGGGTCATAAACTCGTTGGGCTCACTAAACTCATAAGGGCTCCATCTGAGGCAACCATACGGTAAAGAAACATGAGAGCCATACCCCAAATAACATTTCAATAATACTGATGCGAATAAAACAAAGAGAGAGAGAGCACAAATTTGAGCTTAACTTGGTTTAGCTACCGAATCAAATGGAACAAAAGAATAAAAAAACACTGGCTTTTGTTAGCTTTCTTGTTGGTGTAAACTAAAACAACATAGTCCTGGAAATAAAAATTTTGATTCCATTCATGAGCGGATTGGTATAGTGCATGATGCACTGTCGTTACCAACAGGGCAAGGGTTTGCTTCTCTCCGGCGAACCCAGTTCCCAACTGGAGATGTTTAATGGTATGAGGGAATTGAAATGCTTGGTAAATTTTTCTCCTAGTGATATTGTAAGGGTTTCACACAGGGGATAGCCTCTTTGACTGTGGACGAAGTGTATTGACACATACGGCATACTTCTCATCCATCGATTTGGTTGATGATCACGTCGAAAACTAATTTCAAGATAATTTCAAATGTATGAGCAAGGCCTAATGTATCCAGTGAACATCTGCAGAGGGCAAGCACAGCACGATTGAGATAAGAAAAATGGACGACAAAAACTTGCACTTAGCTCTTGGAAACGGACGGAGGCCATAAATTGGATGGGATGCAGGACTGCGAAGAACTTCATTTTCTTTATTGGTGTGTGTTGTTTTTCTTCTTTCCTCTTCACTTCACCGTGCAAAGTACGTCTCTTAAAAAGTGGTGAGCTGCAGCAGCGTTGTTGAAAAAGAGTAATGAGTGGCTAACGCCAGAAGCATAATAGAGTCAAGAAGACAGCAATCTTAGTAAGTGTGGTTTTCTGCGGGATGCTCTAAAATATGGTTTGCTTCAAGTATATGACAGCTTGCGCATTCGCCCAATTTACTGCCGAAACCAAAAAGAAAACTATTATGACAAAATCGTACCTACTTGTCGCAAATAATCTCGTCCAGCTTGCCTTTCAAAGTGATTACAATAATATCGGCCTTTTGGTCACTCTGGACCCTTATTTGAGCTGGGCTCGACAATGTGGCCAGGAGGTGTCAGGGTTCGGCACCGATGCGCTTAAAGCTTAGGCTGGTTATCGTTCTGTAATACCTGGTGGTCCCAACGCTTTGCAAGAAAATGTAGCATTAAAGGCAGTGGATCAGCAGAATGGACCTCTATCAGATTTTGGTAGTGATAGAGGTCCATTCTGTAGACCCCCCCCCTGAATACAACGTAGCCCCAATCCCAACTTCCATTTAATGCTCTAAGTCCTGTAATGGAGATTTAAAACTCCGCCAGCCCCGCCCACTTCCATTGAGTGGGCGTCATGGTGGAGTTTTGAAGCTCTTTTTTAGGATTTAGCGCATGGATTGCAGGGTGGGATTGGGGCTACGTTGTATTCGGGGGGGGGGGGGAGGGGAGGGGTCTACTACCTAAGACTACCAAAATCTGACAAAAGTCCATTCTGCTGAACTGCTTTTAAGTATTGAGAGACATATCATTTATTTTCTCATCAAGTTAATCAAATGAGCTCACACAGTTGTTATCTGATAGAGATTCTTACGCTCGATCCATACATATGCAACTTACCTCGACTTTTCCCTTTTCGAAATTTTTTGGCTAAAACATGATTTTAGTCTAATTTGCGCCAAGCATAGGATTTTTTTTTTCGAATAAAATACCTCTTTTCTACGAAATAATGATTTTTGACATTGAAATAATTGTTACAAAGAGCTTGGAAAGCTTTCAAATGGTATGCCATATGCCGAGGGACTTTGGGGTCCAGCAGCACAAATTCGGATAGCTTTAAAAAAAAGTCCGTCTGACTTTTTCGAAGCGCCGCTCGAAAGATTATGGGTGAGGTTCTGCAAGTTGCTGTCAGGATAACCTGCGAAGGTCAATTTATAACAAAGCGTTCGAATTGCTAATGTTCATAATCAATCAAAAAGAGATTAAAAAATGTCCAAAAGATTAAGGTGCTTTATTACTTTCGGATTACCCTAACAAAAGTGATTTTACCTGAAAATAACCGAGTAGAATAATTTTAAGAAGTTGGTCAACTTTACCCCATAAACCAAGCAAGTTTTGCAGACATCCACATTACAAACAAGCCTAAGAAAATCAAGAAGCCCAGGCTCTTCGACTTCGCCAGACACAACTTATTCTCGCCTTTATCAAAATAAGTCGTGAGATCCACAGCCGCATCCAAAGCCAGCGTCGCAATAGCATTCTCCGCTCGAGAAGAGATACAATACCGCTCACATTTTTTGAAAAAAAGACGCGAATGTATGGACATGTATGGACATGTACGGACATGTCCATACATGTATGGACATGTCCGTACATCAGCGTCGCGTGGCCATATCTCGCTTCAGAGCGGACGAATTCTGAATCCAAAGCAACCATTCGATTCAGCTCGGCGCGGAGAATCTTCTGATATATTGGAAGTGGGGGTACGATGTCTTCGATATTCCGTTTCCAGTTTTTTCAATTTGTTCTGCGGAGGTCCTTTCGCGAATATGTGAAGCAACGCCTACCCAACATGGAAGACTTTACTGGGTACTATTCGATAATACTGTTCTTGTAGATTAATGTGCGCTAGAAAATAAGCTCAGACTTCTTTCCAAAGGAGATAGAAGCTTTGGTGAATTTTGGAAAAATTACGCGTTTTTAAATTCTACTCGCCATAACTTCCTTCGGAATAAATATATTTTGAATCCGAAAGCAGCGCCTTGCTCAGCTGATTAAGTCGAATCTTCCTATATACAGCATGTCCTTAATGTTTCGATTTCAGTATTCTTGAATCTTTCTGAGGACGTCTTTTCGTGAAGGTGTAAAGCAGCGAGCGTTGTCCCGAGTACATTCCAGCAAAGAACTTTCGATAGCACTTTTTCTGTAGATTATGATGTGCTAAATAGTAGTCGCAGGTTTCTTTTCAAAGGAAATAGAACGGCTGGTGAACTGTGAAAAAAATCTTGTCGTCCCAAATTCTACTCGCCATAGCCGCAGGATACGAAGCTATCTTGCTAAGCAGATGTGAGTTTCGAAATCAGCCGGTCGGATAACCTCTGTGGGCAAGTTTTCCGATATGTTCGGGTTATTCCATTTTTTCTCGTTTTACGCTCCAGAAGCTCGCGATGGATTTTGGTCAAAATGTTGATGCTCCTGAATTGTAAGGAAACTCCGCTTATAAAGGTTTTCGAACACGCTCTTTACGAAAATCGTGGTCTTTGAGGATTATCTTTTTGGAGAGATACGGTGAGGTGACTGTAACTGCATCACGAAAGTGCGTAAATTTGGCCGCACTTCTCGCGTATCTATCAGAAACCTTGCCTGCTTGCTTTTCTCAGTCAAAGTTACTGGGGACTGTTCTATCGAATGGTGCATTACTCAGGCCCCAGTCTATGAAATTCACCGAGTTACGAGCCTACGAAAACACGTTCTCATGAATTTTGCCCAAAATGTAAAGATCGCGTATTTCGTCGAAATTCCACCCTCAGTGGTTGTATGACATACTGATCAAATCTATTCAAATTTGTTTAATGGTCTTAAGGTGCTGGATTTGAAAATTAGGTTTTACAAATATTATTTTCTTTCAAATGTCTTACTAACCCATATCTCGCTATTACGTTGGTTCAGGTCTAATCAATTTACTTCTCTTCCCAATCATTACAGCTTGTTGACTTGCTCTTAAATGAATTACAAAAAGTGAAACTATTTGATATTCCTTCTGAGTCATTGGACTCTCCCCGGAATCATTTGGGCAAGGTTGATTGGTATTACCGCACCAACCGAGCCCCGCTTTGCATCATTATTGCAAGAGCATCTTCTGCTCTCAAATGAGTTGGCATGATTGCCATCTCCGTAGATTACAATAACCTAACTTGATCACGCTCACGTATGAGTTAATCATCATTACAACCAGGGCCCGGCACGCGTTGGTTTGGAGGTTTTTAGGAAACGAAGTCCCCTATGACTTTGCGAAAATTTACGAAGATGTGAAAATCAGTACGGAAACCCTTATTCAACCAAAATAGCAACAAAAAAGCGAAAAAAGCGCATTTTGAGGTATGTAATATAACAAAAAAGCAAAAAGAAAACATTTCAATCGATTAAAGGCTCTGCCATTGGGTATAGTATCATTTTGATGCTGGAATGTCGAAAATCTCCTAGGCCAACCAAATCTGTAGCCTCAACAATCCTGCGATGCATTTTTCGCCACATATTTCAAAGGACACCGCAAGTGATTGGAGCGCGATATCTATCAACGCGTAGAATTATACTACTTTTGACTCAAAAAAGGGGAGAGGCAACGGTTTGATCCGCTCTTTTCACTATATGATAGATTTTTGACCATTCTAATCGTCCAAATCAAAAAGGTCCAAAACTTATGTGAACTCTCCGATATTTATGCTCCGAACCAACCCGTTGGTTTGGTAGTTGGTCTAGAAACCAACAAATCCGAGAACGGATATTAGGACACATAAGTTTTGGGAACTTTTTACATAACATAGTTTGGAGTAATATTGTATACACATAGCCGAAATTCGGAGCCATGTGATTGTTTGTGCGCTTTAAACAAGCCATTTGTTTGTTTGAGTCTTGCATTTGAAATTCGCGCGCTTGCGAAAGAACACGTTCAACTCGTGAAAACTGACATGTTCGTCGTGTTTTTTTGGCGCTTCCTCCAGGACCTCATAAAAACGATGTCCCCGTTGCTTCTAACTTCAAAAACGAAGTCCAGTTTAACCCCAAACCATCGGTGCCGGGCCCTGATCACAACCCTTATTGAAATTCACTTGGAGTCACTGGCTCACACTGGTTTAGTGGTTTGGTGGGGTCAGATAATATACCCACCATCAAACCTTGTTTGCTGGTTAAAATCAAAATATTTTGCTGGCAAAAGGGGGCATGGGTACATCTCCATGAATCTCATCATTTAATTCCGATAATTATAATCATAGAGCAGTCAAATACAAGCTTTCATCATATTTTTATCAAGATTAGACCTAAACTAATGATGCACTGTTGCGGTTAGAGCATAAATGACTGCTTTTTATTCTATTGTATGGAACGCCAAGAGCGTATAGAATAAATAAATAAATAAATAAAAATGTGAAAGGATTTGATCAGCGCGTTGTACAAGCGCTCACGGAGGAATTTCGACGAGATATGCGATCTTTACATTTTGGGCAAAATTCATGCGGACGTGTTTTCGTAGGCTCGTAACTCGACGAATTTCACAGACTGGAGCCTGAGTAATACAACATTCGATAGCACAGTTCCTAGTAACTTTGACTGAGAAAAACAAGCAGGCAAGGTCCCTGACAGATACGCGAGAAGTGCGGCCAAAGTTACGCACTTTTGTGATGCAGTTACAGTTACCTCATCGTGTCTTTCCAAAAAGACCTTGTGATCCTCAAGGACCACGATATTCGTAAAGAGCGTGTTCGAAAACCTCTATAGGCAAAGTTTCCTTACAATTCAAGAGCATCAACATTTTGACCAAAATCCATCGGCGCGCTTCCGGAGCGTAAAACGAGAAAAAATGAAATGACCCGAACATATCGGAAAACTTGCTCACAGAGGTTATCCGACCTGCTGATTTCGAAACTCACATCTGCTTAGCAAGATAGCTTCGTATCCTGTGGATATGGCGAGTAGAATTTGGGACGACAAGATTTTTTTCACAGTTCACCAGCCGTTCTATTTCCTTTGAAAAGAAACCTGCGACTAATATTTAGCACATCATAATCTACAGAAAAAGTGCTATCGAAAGATCTTTGCTGGAATGTACTCGGGACAACGCTCGCTGCTTTACACCTTGGCGAAAAGACGTCCTCAGAAAGCTTCAAGAATACTGAAATCGAAATATCAAGAACATGCTGTATATGAGAAGATTCGCCTTGATGAGCTGAGCAAGGCGCTGTTTTCGGATTAAAAATATACTTGTTCCGAAGGAAGTTATGGCGAGTAGAATTTAAAAACGCGTGATTTTTCCAAAATTCACCAACATTTCTATCTCCTTTGAAAAGAAGTCTGAGCCTACTTTTTAGCGCACAATAATCTACCAGAACAGTATTATCGAATAGCACTTAGTAAAGTCTTTTATGTTGGGTAGGCGTTGCTTCACATATTCGCGAAAGGTCCTCCGCGGAACAAATTGAAAAAACTGGAAACGGAATATCGAAGACATCGTATCCCCACTTCCAATATATCAGAAGATTCTCCGCGCCGAGCTGAATCGAATGGTTGCTTTGAATTCGGAATTCGTCCGCTCTGAAGCGAGATATGGCCACGCGACGCTGATGTATGGACATGTCCATACATGTATGGACATGTACGGACATGTACGGACATGTCCATACATGTCCATACATGTCCATACATTCGCGTCTTTTTTTCAAAAAATGTGAGCGGTATTGTAGTACGCAGTCGGGCTGTGACTCGTACGTAGACCATTCAGCAATAGTTGAAGTCGAGATACCCCCAGATCTGCTAGCACACTAGCTTTGAAAACTCTGTTGATTTTGGAATATATAAGCTGTCGAAGATGAACTACATAGATGCAATGTGTCGGACGCGCTGAAGAAAACGAGTTAGAGCTACACAGTGTGTCGATGCCTCCGCGAAAGGTCCATCAATATATACCACAAAATAATACACATTGGTGTTAGTATCAAACGACCTGTTTTGGCTTTTGGGCTAGGCAGGCCATGGTGCAGACTGAGATAATGCATAACCTTTAGGAATTGTTGGAAAAAATGACGCAAGAAATTGTGAGCACAAACGAGATTAACATTTACAGGTACAGCGTAGCATTTGAAGGTACAGCTTAACATTGTATTCTTCGAAGAGCATGCTCAATCGTTCATTTGTGATACAAGATTTGTTGATACCAACATGGATAGTGTAATACCCGACTGAACAAACCCGAGTGCAACCTATTCCGTATCATGTGTACAATACCGCTCATAAGTCGTCAAAAAAGTCGCCGCACTTAGGCGGAGTGCGCCGGAGTGCGCTGCGGTGCGCCGAAGTGCGCTGGAGTGTGGCGTAGAGCAGCGGAGTGCGCCCCACATTGCTGGGGTGCGCCGAAATCCGCGTTGAATTGACATATCTCACTTCAGTATGGACGAATTCAATCCAACGAGACCGTTCGACTCAGCTCGCTGAGACGCATCTTCTGATATATGGAAGTACCACAATCTCTCAGGGTATGGTAAGTATACGGCAGGCAGTAAGTATTCACCAATTTTTCCAGATTCTTGCTTAGATGAGTTAGTCATTGTGCTGAAAACGACATTTAAGTTGATTTGTTGTTAGCGGTATATTGTAGTCTACTGTAAGAGTACAGTGAGAAGTTTGCTCAGATTTGTTGTAAAATCTGCTCAAGTTGTTTGTTTGATGCGCTGATTGCGATTATTACACAATCATTTGCCGCTTGAGGCACACTGCGAGGGATATCTACGATGTAAGGTCAATTTAGCTGTGTTTGAAACGTTACTTATGGTTACTTTCACATGCTCGTTCTAATCAAAGAAGGACCTCAAGTTGCACTTACGATCTGGAATGAAACACCAGCCTGCTGCATGACAAAAGCGCTATATCTTCAGGCGCGAACGCGGATTTACTAGCCGCAGAGCGCACGCATGAGACGCAGGATTCACAACGATGAGGATACGCGCGCGCCTCGTTCGCGCCCGTTCAACTACTACCGCTTCTGCACCTTCGTCCTGCACTAGCCTTTGCCTTTGGATTTGCTCAACTTCTCTCTAAAATAATTTATGGACTTTTTTCCAAACTTCACAAGCAATTAATAACTACAGTCAAGACTTGGCTGTTCAAAGACAATTATGTCTCCATCAAAGGTTTTCTTTGTTATAGGCAGCAACTCAACCTTATGCTGATTAGGACTTTTTAAACTGATCTCCAAAGTGCAATGCAGTGTAACTTGATGACTTTACACTCAAATGCCCACACTTTTCTCAGAGACTCTTCAGTAGCTATGGAAAACAGATCTGCAACCATATTAACAGCAGCGTCCTCTCAAAATCATTGGTACCGGAATTTTACAGGATTTTAATGGTAGACTGTCCATATAGCCTATTAGTGAATTCTGAGGCGAAAAAGGGCTTCTGGTTAGCCCATAATCCGGAAGTATACCGGACCCCGCCCACTTCCAGACCCGCCCACTTCTTACACGTAACTTGAAGCGAACGAGGACACGGAGAGCTCCGGAAAAAGCTCATGTCTGCCATTGTGAAGCGCTGCAAAGCTCAGGTATGGCTTCAGCATGGCGAGAAGGCTCCGAAGAGGTGAAAAACCGGAGAGCGAAATTTTGCCGAGACACTGCCTAGATACATCTAATGATATGGATTTTCGAGAAGGGAGCCATCTGAAGCGCCCGCCATCACCGCGTGCCGGGACCTAGGGCTCGCCTGCTATTATGATTCCTTTAGAGCTTTGCGATCCTTTGACCTTGAATGCGCGTATGGTGTTCTCTTTGGATTAGGCTAGACTGCGCGGCGTACACGGCGTACGCGTCGTACGCAGCGTGCGCTCACGTGCATAATATGATGGTTCGCTGCTTACGTCGAGTATGCCGCCCAGCCGCGTAGTCTGGCCCAACGCTTGCGATAAAAGTGTGTAAGCACCGATTAGGTATACGTGTACACTTACATTCCTCATCCCGTTTTCCGAGTTGCAATGCTTTGATAACAGAACAAATAATCTAATGCGAAATTTGCCAAAGACAAGTCAGTGTGGTCAAAACTTCTTACGCAAATGTAAATAAGTTAGAGATAATGCGACTGTTTCTGTTTGATACTATGTACATACATCTTGATTCTCAAAAAAGCCAGAAATGCAATTTTGTTAAGATTGACACATTTCCATATCATTCTGAGATGAGCAGTCGCCAATCAAATCCGGTATAGCGTGGGCTTTCATAGAATAAGAAAATAAATCTGTTGCAATGCAGAGCCATACCGATGTTTAAAAGTAACTTTAAACTTCTTCTTAACAAAATCATGTTCAGGAAGAACAAACGTATTTGTCCTGAGACTAAGAGACTCGAAAACAAAACACATTTTCTGTTGGTAAATCTGCTTTTTCTAGGCTCTAAATAGCCCATCAAAGACAAGACAGTAAGGTAATAAATACATGAGAAATTGCTTCCAGAATCTAGTTTACGATGACTCATAAATTTCGATGAAGAATCAATGTTGGCCCTATGGAGGCCAAAGTGCAATGGGTGGTTTGAGGATATATAGTGAGTCAAAGAGTTAAATGGAGTTCCTTTTTTCCATCAACTTTCATTCTGCGAGAAGACTTTTCCTAAAAAAAACTTCTAACAGAAGATTCTACCGCACAAAGAGTTATTTTGCAGGGCGTATGGTTGAGAGCTGTTGAAGAAAATCTCCTATAGGAAAATAACGGTTATTCGCCTGAAAAAGTATACCTGACGAAAACAATTAGAATGCGCTGCTGATCTCCTGTTCGGGCATAATATTGATCATCATAAAGAAGAAGTATCATATTCTGAGTACCCTATTTTCAGGTGTATAAGCCGCACTTTTTCAAGTTCTCAAACGAGCTGCTCGGCCGCTTCATTGTGTTTCGAGAAGCGATTCTTATGCCGCACGATTCTTTCGGGCAATACCCAGCACGGTATAGGGTCCTTTGGTTGCGAGGTCCTTTGATGCGTTTGGGTTGGTCGATGTAAGCTAGGACCACCCCGCGGCTTATGCACCTAATAGGGTAGTTTTCGAAGTCCAGCTGCTTTATGTAATCTTCTCACCCATCTCTAGACGAAAAAGTGTTTGCCTCAATACCAGTAAAGCTATCAAGCATATTGACAATAGCACGGATGAAAAGATCTTTCAAACATCGCAGCAGCTCTTCAAACAACGATGCAGGCCGCAAGCGAGCCGTAGGCCTCGGCACGCAGTGATGGCGCGAGCGCGAGCGCCCCCGCAACCTTAAAGGAAGCGTCCCGGCAAAAAGCTGGGTCGGGTTTTTATGGCGATATAAAGTAGACCCCTACCTAAGTGATGACTGAAGCGAAAGAGAAGGTCTACCAAGCCTGAAATTTGCTCCGAGGGTGGTTCGAATCTTACGGTAAGCCCGGACGCCGCCCATACCGCAATATCGATTCACAAGGTCAAAGTGCGTATGCGCACACAATTATGAGCGCAGGGTCCCGCAACGACTCTGCGTCTCTACCCTGCATGCATTTCGTACTCGCCCAAGCCTACCGTAAAATTTGGACCATTTGGGGGGCGATTTGTAGACTTCGTAGAGCCCTTTCGCGCTGCAAACTTCTGACGTCGATTAGTTAGGGGGGGGGGAGGCTACTATTACATTATTATCAGGGCCAGGTATCTCCAGTCTGGTGAGATGCCCCCTTTAAGTATTTAGATGGAAACGAAACGAAGTCCCATTACATTGCAGAAGATTACGAATACATTCTTTGGTGGTTATATGTTTGTGTGGGTGGAGGAACAAACACCTCAATTAGACACCGCCTCCACGGACTGCTGGTCCTAACACGATGCACAACAGTAGGACGAGAGGACCAGCAGCCCATGGAGGTGGTGTCTAACAATAAGTGAGGTGTTCGTTCCTCTACCCTGTTTGTGTACGTACGGTTAAGCGTTGAGCCCGACCGCGCGCCTAGGCACACGTAAATAAAGTTATGGGACGTGCGCTGCGTACGTCGCGTACGCCGATTACGCCCGTACTCTGGCTCAACTCTAATAATCTAAAGTGAGCAATGATTGGAGGGGATGAAGAAAAGACAGGAATTAATGTCAAAAGCCAAAAAAGGCGATTTGTGTATCATTAAAGGTCGTGGCAAAGTAGACGGAATAAAACTTGGGTTAAGTACACATCGCTAGAACTGGCATAAGGATTGCATTATGTAGGATATTCAATTATGAAGAGAAGGAAGAAAGCTATGACTCTGTTTGGTTCCACTCAACCTCAGGGCGCTCCCAGTGGAACAATAAAATAGGACGCTTGCAACTCCTTCCAGTCGCACGAATTGTTAATAACTTCACGTACTTTTCTTTTGGCTATCGTCGCGAAGGTACACACAGAAGTGGTCCAATATTGCGTTGTAAAGAAATGTTCATTTTCTTGTGCTTGGATTGTGTTAACAATGTTGAAGTTGTCTGTACAAAGATTTGTGAGCTGATCGCGTTTGTGACTTGTCAATTACCTGCTACTGGTGAAATGACGTTAAGACTGCAAACTGGCTTAGTAAGAGTTAGAATTGTGCTTGCTGATATTTCGTCAGATTTTCGCGAAACCCAATCACCTCTAAAATCCTTCCCTTTTCTTGCTTGTTTTCTTTTATTTCCCCATGACATCTAGCATGTAAAAGCACCATCTTTGCTGAACCGTTTACGGGCTGCGTTGGCAATCTTCCTTCTCCGTCCTTACTCTTCTGCGTCGCCAATGCGTTGCGCTCTGTTCGCCCGCAACGACTTGGGCGTTCTGGGAAGTTGCGAAGAACGACGACTTTGAAAGCTCAACCTTCGCTTTTCTCAAAAATTTTATAAATGAGTAGCTGGAAACCCGGCTCCTCCCTTCCCTGTCAATAATATATTCGTAATCAGCATGCTCACTTACCCGCTGTGCCAACTCCCAGCCCCGTAGCTCGAACTTTTTGAGAAATCAATAAAATCGATATCGATCGATGACGAAAAGTAGTCTAAGACAGCCGCCCGGCCCCGAAGTGTATGTGTGCCAAGTTTGGTCCAGATCGGTTCAGAAATGGAATTTTCTATTCGGAACATACGTACACACAGACAGACATACTTACAGACATACATACAGCCAGAAAAACAGACATTCAGCTTTATATATAAGATATCTTTTGTTTACTTATACTTTGGTCTTGCTTGGTATCTCCATGTGATTCCATTCATGTGGCCTCATCGTTCTCTATTGCACAAACCTGTCGGATTTGTTTTCAAATTGTTTTGCGACATTGGTTGGGGAAGCGAACTTCCCAATGTGTGTCGTTAGTCCAACCAGCAAGATTCCCATAAGTAAGCTCGCAAACGCAGTTCACTGCCTTTCGCTCCTGTCAACACGTTCACTTCGGACAGTCGACTTAAATTCGCTATTAACACGTTGACGACAGTGCCGCGCAATGGTGCGCGGCAGGCAGTCTGTCCCTGTGGACGACGCCGCGCAATGGTGCGCGGCGGCCTTAATTTCAATACTATCTGTTCAATCCTCTCAGTTTTTGTTCATATAATCAGCATAGGCTCAGATATACTTCATATATCAGCTCCGCCCCTTTTGGCAAACTCCGCCCACTCCTATGCCTCCCACAAGAGCCATTTTTGTTCATAAAAAGCATGGATGAGGCCGTAAATGAACGCAAAGACCTCAAACAACTTTCAGCCAGGTTCCGCGCACCTTCAGGCAAGCTCCGCCCCCGAAGTGGCAAGCTCCGCCCCCTGAGTGGCAAGCCCCGATCACTTTTCAAAAATGCCGGAATTTGCACGAATTCATTGATTCTGGGCAATTTCCAGCATTTTTGAAAAGTGGGAGGGGCTTGCCAAAAGTGGGCGGAGCCGCCCCGCCCACCTGCATTTTTGTATCTCACGCATAGATGCATGCATACATATATGCAGCCAGCTGTGAAAGTGCCGGAAAACTGTTCGTCCACAGGGACAGACCTTCAAAAAATGGCTCGTCGTCAACGTGTTAAGATAGTTCGAGGGAGCGAAACTGAAGTCGCTCTCAGTTGAGTGAACCTTGCTGGGGACAAATGATAATAGTATTCCTCGATCTACCACGTATTAAGTATGCGATTGAACGTTTGCGGCGCTTTCTTCGTGAACTCAAACAGTAGAAGCAGACAATCTGCAATTTGGTGCCCTCTATTAGTAAATTCGTTCGTAATGGTTCATTCTTCGCTTATATCGAGAGAAACTTATCGAAAACAACGGTCCGAACCATGAATTCGGTTATAGATCGAGGATTGGAACAATGCCCAGTCAAATGCTCTCGAGCGCTGAGGCTCTGTGCCGCATATGTGCAAACCAACGACCGCGGGAAGGGATGTACGCCAACAGCACAGCATGTACTCCTTTTCTCATTCAGACAAATGATGATGTATTGTTGTGCCCATACGTTGCAAATCATGACTGTGTTGAGCATAGAGTCTAATTTTATTCTTCTCATTGTTCAGCAGTACTTTTAATGTACTTTCCGGAAACTGAGGCAATATGTCCTACATCTTTTGGCGTTCATTAAAAAGACAGAAATATAATGCATATACGAGCTTATATATTGACCACGTATCAAGAGGTTAGTCCTTATTAGGAATGCGCTACCGATGCATTGAGAATTTCTGAAAAACAGTGGTCAGCGGTCATAGCAGGTAAAAATATCGTTTCGATTGCTGATATTTGACGTACGATCTACAGGTGCTTCGCATCAGGTATCTTGAACGAGATCGCTCCAGTCGTTGTGAGCACCACGGTCAGATGAGTCGAAAGACTATATCCAACAGTACCGCAAGTTGTCGATCTAGATGTCATCGGCTATGTCGACGGCACTTTGGTCTTGATAAGGGCACCATCAGTTGAGGGGTTCCATTTGAGAAGGAAGGGTAGCTCATGTTTGAACGTCTCTGTGATCACAGACGCGTCTGTACGTAAGATATGTGGACGCTGATTCCTGGCTCAGCCGTGATTCCTACATTTGGAGCCAAGGTGAAGCTGGAGCTGTAATCATGAAGGCAAGGTTAAAAGAGGGATATCAGCTGTTGAGGGATTGTGGATATGCGAACGGAAGAGGCACAGTGACATCATATGGTCCAAATGCGTCCGTGGCAACCACGGAAAAGAGGCTTACAACCGCTAGCACTGCGTCAGGTTAAGTGTAGAGACGACCTATAATGAGGTTGGAGAAAAATTTTGCATACTCAGTGATTTGAGGATTGCTTTTGAGACGGCTGCAAAGATTAGGATAGCATGTACCGTTATGTACAATATGTCATTGTGCATCAATGCGACCATGAGGCGTATGCCTGGGCGAAGCCTTTCCCTTTCAATGGAGAACTCAAGGGCTATGAGAATGAGATGCTATAATGTGAGAAAGCAGCAGCATAGGAAACTCGTACTATGGAGATAATTTTACTAAAAGGCACCTCCCGTGTTTAACCAAAATTCAATCATCGATTAGAATGTTGCTGTTATGAACTAGTATATTATTATGATGTTACTGTGCTGCGCATATGATTATTAGCTACGAATAACAAATAAGGGTTGAATTTATAGTGACCTATAAGTTTCCTAATGCACCGCAGCTAAAATTGCCAAGAAAGTAAGTATATATAGCGTAGAATAGAACACATGCTATTTGTTTTAACGGTTTTATCAACCGCACACATACCAGCAATGAAGTTCAGCAAGACTCCGAAGCAGACTTACAATGAGTCTACATCTACATTGTTCGCCGTGATCGATTGAAGCCTATGATGTGCATAGTGGTGAACGAAAAGGTAGTACATACAATGTAGGTCTCTCCTTCTATCAAATTCATCTTGCGGAACGGAACTTAGGTTTGCTGTCAGCCGGTACCGTAACGCCATTGCGTCGCTATAATCACAAGGTTTTCAGGATACGGCAAGCCCGCTCTCATAGCGGACCTTTCTGGCACTCAGCCAAAAAGGATAGTAGCTCTACTACGTCGCCAAAAATTAGTCGTTTCGAAAGAGGAACTCTGATTTGCTGCCAAAAAGTTCAGTTCAAGTCCAAAGAAGCTCAATTTGGAGTTAATTAGACAAGGAAAAATTAGGGAATTTCTGGGAGTTTTTAAATTTCAACAATAATTTCAGCAATATTCGAAATATCAAAAATACTCAGACAGGTATACTTGAACGAAAAAACTGTATATTAAAAGAAAAAGCTAGTTTTGACTACAACTGGAGATTTGAATTCGAACAACTTTTTATTGATAATTTTCCAGAAGATGAAACGATTGACAAAACACAAAAGCTCAGATGTATGTTATTCAGCAAGAAGTATTGTGGAGTGGATATGGGAATAAAATGTTTTATTCATAAAATCCTTCTTAGTATTGTAGGAAAGAAAAAAAAACAAGATATCATAAGAATGCTTCTATGAAGCCTTACACACTAATCTATTGAAGAATTGGACGCAATGATCTAGTTATGTTTTCCTGTGGATTTGCCTGCGCCTGTTTTGGCATGATTAAATTGTTGTCGTGTTTGGACTGTTTTGCATACAGAGTGAAAAATCTGTTCGGGTACCTTTGACAGTTCCTTCACAAGCATATCGAATTTGAAGTGATGAGCAAGGCATTGATAGAAAGTTTTACAAAAAATTATTTTTACGATACTTGCACACATTCTTATAGAGAAATAAATGTAAAAGGTGGGCAAAATTTTCTACATGTTTGGAGAAAGTGTTTCTGAAAACCGCTAAATCAGGTTTTCACTCTGTTTGATGATATGTCGATACTGAATTCTTGTTGCAATTCGTTTGAAATTCCAGTTCCATTGTCGCCAATGTCGACGAAGAAGATACATTGTAAATGTCTGAAAATGCTCCTTGTTTGTTGTTCAGTGTGTATTTATTGTTCATTGTTTATCTTTTATTTTAATCTAAAATTGTTAGTGTTCACAGTAGAATATGTGTAGAATAAAATTTCTAAGGCAAGAATTTTAATGGTGGTCACATGTCCTACAGAACGCACATTAGACTTGTACGTGCGTTCCTCGCACTGCTTCCTCAAAGAGGCGATACTAAGTTGTAATATCATTTCCATCTGGCTGATTTCTTCGGCTGACTTCATTCTTATTCTCTTTTTTCTACTTGTTCTCCATTTTGTTTACTTTCAGCCTCCACCAGTCCTTTGGTTTCTTGCACCAACTTTTGGAAATATCCATTATCAGACAAGCATGCTTCTACGGGGTCGATGTCTGCCTCATTCATCACGACGAGTTCATAACTAAGTATGTCACCTCTGCTTTGGAATCTGCCCCGAAGAACAGTGTTGCAACGACCCACAGCCCTGTTTCTTTTGTGAGGAAATTAGGGGCCGTCGTCGACGACCACACACCTAGAGACGGACGCCACAAAGCTATTTGCACCTGCTTGATACCAAAGACACAGTGAGGAGATGGCTGAGCCAACCAAGAGAGCGTTACGCTTGCTTGAGATGAGAGCTGGTCAACATCAGAGGACCGCGTCATTAAGCTGTAGAACAATGTACAGCGGGATTGTCGCCAGTGGCGACGAAGAAGACACATTTAGCACATCGAATCCACTAAGCAAAATTTGGCACAACCTTGGAATTTCTAGCCATCCAGTACCTATATTCTCCCTCATGCTAGCCTGAAACTACGTGCAAAATGTACTTCAGAAAACTGCTTACTGTACTTGTGTGCTCCTCTCCTTTGGCGCTTATTACTTTTTCTCCGTCAAAGTCAGAGTTAACTAAGGGTTGGAAGTTAGAAATTCAAAATAAAGTCAAGTTGAAACTTGAAAATGAAGTCAAGTTGGAACTTGGAAATACCCCATGAACTTGGAAATAACCCATAACGGCTGTGCGGTTGTTAGACCAGCTCCATGTGTAGCAAATTACGCCGTGTTTGTTCTGCTAGTTTGAACTACCTATAACGGAGTTTAAACATCTGTTAGTGTTTTCGAAAGGTCTTCGATTGAGTTTTAAGTATAAAATTACACTTTTATTTACTAAAAGTAGGCAGGAAGTAAACTTGTCGAAAGTTATAATCAAAACTTAGAATTTGATGATTATGTTATTATCCAATGTGAATCAGCTATGATGCACTTGCACGGGTATTTCGGTGTGTATAGCCATGAAGATTGATAAAATATCAACTTATCAATCGCTTTCTCAATTTCACCTTTTTATGACTTTCTTAGCGTTTCTCCAGCAACTTTTCTTTTTTTTCCCCTTTCCTCCCCAGATAAAATATTTATTAAAAATAAATTACAATAGAATAAAATTTTCCACCTAATCAGGACTTCCTTCTCTCTCCAAGTAGACGAGCCTGGTTCTGCAAGCCTAATCGTTTATCGATTAGCGCTAACTCTGCAACTAGCACAGTGACTAGTGAAAAGATCGTGAAAGTCATCGACGATGGAGGGCAATATAAACTACTAGCTGGCATACCCGGCTCCGCGTATGTTCCGAATAGAAAATTCCTTTTCTTAACCGATCCGAACCAAACTTGGCACACATACACTTCGGGCCCCGGCGGGTGTCACAGTCCACTTTTCGTTATCGATTGATGTCGATTTTATCGATTTTTTGCAAAATTTGAGCTAGGGGGCTGGGATTTGGCACAGGGGGGTAATCGAGCATGCTGATTACGAATACAATATTAGTTTTCGAAACCGTGCATTACTTTTATCCATTTTATCGATTTTTTGCAAAATTTGAGCTAGGGGGCTGGAATTTGGCAGAGGGGTGTAATTCAGCATGCTCGATTACCCCCCTGTGCCAAATCCCAGCCCCGTAGCTCAAACTTTGCAAAAAAATCGATAAAATCGATAAAAGTAATACACGATTCTAAAAACTAATGTTGTATTCGTAATCAGCATGCTCGATTACCCCCCTGTGCCAACTCCCAGCCCCGTAGCTCAAATTTTGCAAAAAATCGATAAAATCGATATCGATCGATGACGAAAAGTAGCCTATGACACCCGCCGGGGCCCGTAGTGTATGTGTGCCACGTTTGGTCCGGATCGGTTCAGAAATGGAATTTTCTATTCGGAACATACGTACACACAGACATACAGACAGACAGACAGACATACATACATACATACATACAGACATTCAGCTTTATATATAAGATGAAGTTTCCAGCGAAGAAAAATTATTAAAGAATTGGACCGTAGAGTACACTGTGCAAAAGAAGAGAGTTCTTGGAGATGTTTGAATATACGTATCAGGCCGAAGAGTAAACTGGCAATAGAGAATTCATGAAAATGATTAAAATAGGGTCGGGGATCTTAACTCTCTAAAACTCTTCTAAGTCACAAATCTTTTGTACTTCTTCTTTCTTCTTCTTTGTTGAGAAGAATGTGCTGAATGAATGATACGATATCGTAATTGTTTATGTAAATAAGTCAGCTATATATAGTCGTGACAGTCGTACACTTCCCATTCTTGTGGCGTGCTCTCTCGGATATAGGCTTCTCTGCATCCGCTCTGGTACATAACAATGGCGATCAGGGACGAAGCTCACTATGCCGAAAACAGCCGAATGCTCCAGATCAAGGATGGCTGAACGACCGACGTCAAGGACGGCAGCACCAGCAATGGAGGGAAACCTAATCTTGCTCCCATCGAGCAGATGAGAATTCAACACAAGAACAAATGAAGATCAGGCAAGAGCAGATCAGAAGCCAATAAGTACAAATGAAGACCCAGCAAGAGCAGATGTGGGCGCAGCATGAAGAACGAATGAGGATCCAGCAAGAAGCGAGTGCACAACATGAAGAAACCATGTTGCTGTTCAAGGCCCTCCAGAATCAACAAGATTCGGACAGAAGAAAAAAAAAACTGAGACCAAGTTACCCGTAACGTGCAGAATTTCGTGCCTGACGAGGAATCAGGTACAACTTTTAGCTATTGGTTTAGCAGGTACAGCCCCATGATCAGGCAGGCCGAAATGCCCGATGACAGAAAAAGGACCTCATTCTAGCAAAGATGAGTGAGGAGATTACCGCAGAGACGCAGATGACATTCTCCCATTGAAACCACACGAACTGGACTTCGAGTCGACAAACGCCAGGTTAGCGACTTTATGCGCATCCAGGAACGCACTTGTACGAAGAAGATACGAGTGCCTCAAAATAGACTGTCCATCACTCACCATAGAACACACTCCTTTTCGCGGTTGGGGGAATCCGATCAAGCGCATGGATGAGGAAGCCCAGATGAACGAACTGGACTACAGTGAACTGAAGACGTTGCAGTTTGTCGCAGGATTCCAGGATCCATTCTTTCGCGACATTTGCTTGAAGATGCTGCATAGGCTAAACGCGCAAGAATTAGTCGATGAGTGCGAAAATCTGAAGGCACTAAAGAAAGACAACTCATGGAAGGAGTCGCTGACTTTCATGTTGTTCACAAAAAGAACGTCAAATGCTTTAACTGCGGAAAATCGCACCTCAAAATGTGCCCATACTTACGCTCCAAACCCGAAGGAGGACATCATGCACAGAGAAAATGTTTCATCGCAAAAGGAGGCACTGCAAGAAGATTTATAGCTTCGCCGCACAGACTGCTCGGACGTACTTCGGTGCTAAATCAAACAATCAATTGGTTTCCAACTCGACGAGTCTATATCACAATATCTCGTCAGAGATGGAAGATGATTGGTTCCCCGAGCCTTGAACCTTATGCAGTGCCAGTGAAAACGGCAGATGGGTTACCTATGAAGATTGACGGAAGATTCTTCACCCATTTCACAGTTAAGGATGGCGGAACAGACAGACTTATCCATGGAAATGGATGCTGCTGACGTGACGGCACACACTAATGTGCTTGGATTAGAGTGGTGCATTCAACAACCTGCTTACCAGGAGCTGAAGGATAAATACCACTGCCAACAAGTGGCGCATCTTTCGAAAACTTTCGAGAAAATGTGAAAACTTGTGTAATAGGGTTTTCGTGGACGCTGAGTTCAATACTCAATTATGTACAGGTTTGCGAAGTTTCTATCGGTGTAATCGCATTTTTTAGGAACACTGAAAAAATGGCCGCCACTGCTTACCTCGCATAACTTTTTAATGAAGCATCATGATAAGCTGCGAACTTCACATTTGAAATCGGCAACTGAAAGCCCAGTGTGAAAGTTCTCAAGCTCTTTTGTTTCCTTCCTCAAAACCCTCTTTGAAGTTTCTACCGTAATCCTACAGTAATGAAGAGAGATGGGTGATTTGGTCTTTATCGTATATCTAAGTTGAAGCTAGCATTACAAAATGGCGCCTAAAGCTTCTCGAAAGACTTCATCAAAAGAGAGTTATTAACAATCAAACAGTAGGCACATTTTCTGGGACACCCTGTATAGCATAAATGCTATAGGTGTTATCTCTGACGTCCAATCGGAAGCATCACACTCAGTGGAACTGACCTGTCATGAGAAAGCACCGCATTCTGGCACGAGATTTGCGTTCCATTCAATCCTTTTGTTATATTCTTGGCTGGAATGATATCAGTGAGCCTCCACTTTTGCTCAAAAGATTCACTTCCATTTTATTGGTTTTCATCGCATTCACAGTCGTGATAATCTCGCTGCAACAGTATCGGCACTACTCGATGTCAGAAACAAGGTGCTAAGCAATCTGTTTCATTTTCTTTCAACGAAGCATTGATTTACTATCAAAATGATCTCTTATGTTTGACTTGTGCGTTTTCCGGTGATGCTTTTAAGTTGTTTTTATTTTTAAGACTTTTCCCATAATGTACAAACAAATGCTGATCAGATCTTTTAATAAATAGACTGACTCATAAGAAGCTAACTTCCTCTAGTCTTGAAGAAATCAAAATTACACGAAAATCAAAAAAAGACTAAGAGCGAAATTTAGCGCAGAGCGTGTGAGTAGCAAACCCAGAAACTTGCCTAAAATGCTCTTACAGGGTACTATGGCCAAGTTGGCTTGTGATCCTTTGACCACACCTTCATCAAACTTCAATACTCGTATTGAAAGCACGGCCCACAATTACCCGATTCATGTGACGTCACCGCAGGGTGGCTATACAGTCTGCCTTAATCCCAACCAGGCCAAAATTGGCATGGTTGGGATTAAGGCACACTCCGTGTCGCTAGTGTTTCGCGGTCACGCCCACGTTCTACATCTCTGCTCTCTCTTCAATCCTTTTGCTCTTTCCGACAGCGCACATACACATATGCGGGGCAGACCGCTGGCGCTGTGAGCGCGCAAATTTACGTCGATGATTCGGCCTGATCCCGATTAGAGTAGACTGTACCTCGCTTCGGGCACCATTCGACTCAACTCGGCGCGGCGCATCTTCTTATATATAGAAGTGCCTGTTTCGATACAGAAGAGGCTTGATTTTCCAAATCCTACCAAAATCCTACCAGATTCCGGCTCATGGTAGGTTGTCCAGTAATTGCAATGAATAAGCATATTGAGTAACCTACCGTAAGCAAAAATCTGAAACAGTTCATAGAATCTGAAGCTACCGTCTCCAGGCAGGCACTTCGATACAAAAAGATATGCGCATCGCAAAGCTGATCGAATGATGCCCTTATATTAAAACTTCGTCCACTTTGAAGCAAAGTATGGCCACTCTACGATTATGTCACGTGAATAATCGTGTTTTTTAAAAATACGAGCGGGACTGTATGGTGAAGGTTAAGCTTCAACTGTGAAAAGTTGCGGCGAATGATCTGCTGTAATCTACAAAAGCTGTGGAGAAAGTATCTGCTTTTTTCAAAAATTCAAAACTTTTCCCTATGAACTTTGATATTTTGTCTGATATTCTGACGTTTCGTCGGATCTTAAAGAAGGAAATACTGTCTCTCAGCGCGCCTGGAGGAACAGTCTCTTGGAGGGACTCACGCGTCCCCACATCCTGGCAGGCACAGAACTAGCATTTAGTAGGAAAAAATATGCAGTGCTTCAATCTAGTCGTCTTTGAAATCTACGAATAAATAAATGAATTGTGATTTCTTTTTAATTTGTTTAAATTTGTCTTGTGTATGTGTGCAAAGGTCTAAACAACTCAACTTTTGGTTGAACATATTCATTTCTGAGACAGTTTCGTCGAAGTAACATCATCGCTTATAATAATAGGCTAAGGGTGTTTACGTTTTTTTGTGTGTATGTGTGTGTGTCTGTCTGTCCGTTACGAAATTCGTGGAGCGTCTAGCAAAGGTATTGAGCTTGAATTTTGGTAGTAGCACCTTATCAGCATGTAGATAAAGTGTGCGAAAGCACAAGCCGATCCGTTACGTAGAACCTGTGAAAACTCTGCGCTAAACAGATTCACGCAACTTTCGGTGCGTCAAAGTGGGTCTACAATTGAACTTTACCCAAAGTCGTGGAATTGTTTGACAAGTAAATCCGCAAACCATAAATTCTAGCTCGAAATGCGAGCAAAAACTCTACTTTCAAGCAAGATAGGCGTCAAAAAGGAATAACTGCGAAGATAATCGATTTGTAAGTTTTTAACAAAGAATTTGAGAAAATTCTTGCTTAGGGATGTAACTCACGGCTGCCATCATCGTTATGGTTATATCAAGCCATTATAACTCCAGTAACTGATTCAAACTCGCAGGTATCCTTTTGAAGAATCTTTATTTCCTCCCAAATTCACCGATCTTACATAAAAAAGCTTTTGGAATGAGTAGTTGCTTACAACTCATTCGTGATGATCGGTAAGCTTAGTAATTTTCAAGGGCACCATTCTGCGAGTACAAAAATGGCATGTGGATAGAAGAAGTGCGAGCCTCTGCGAAGCAGAGGTGACGCACTGGTATTTCTATATTCACCGTTTCTTCTCTATAAACCAGCAGCGATATAGTCAAAATTTAGACTCAGCTATCGAAATCCTCCATGGTTTCAAGCGGTTTGCGCTCAACGCTAATCCTCTGCACTATTAGGCTGATGCATAATTCCTGTACCAAATTGGGTATAGACCGCAATAATACGTAGTAATCCTATTACAATTAGACCTCGATATATCATTAGATAGAACAAACCTAGCTCTATAAGATAGTGCTTAAAGTTTTGTAGCAGCTTTGATCCAAGCGAAGATTGAAGCCAAAAACGAAAAAGATTTAAGCGGCCCACAAAACCAAGAAAAAATTAGAAGTCCGTTCAGAACAATCCTTTAAAATTCCTAACCTGCTCATGCATTGTATTTTCGTGCGAGACATTTCTCTATGAAGTCGCTGTATTTTTCTCTCAGCTAGAAATTTGAAAAAACGAAGTCTTCCATGTTTTTTCCAAAACAATGCTGACAATGAGATGTTCTAGCACTGACAGTTGTGCGCTACAGGACCTTAGAAGCGTGAGTGTGAATTTTCAGCCTTTTACAGCAGCTGGTTTACGAGAAATATCAAACTTTTAGCAATTAGGCAAGATAAATTCGGATAAGGAGAGCTAGATTTGTCTTTTCCCTTAAACTAGCTGTACTAAAAGGCTGAAAATGTAACATTATACTGCTAACGACATGTACTATACGACTGTTAGTGCTAGACATCTCAGCACTAATTTGGCAAAAACAGAAAAAACTCCGTTTTCTTATCGTCTAGCTGAGAGAAAAATACAGCAATTGCATAGATAAATGTCTTATGTAAAAGGTCTACGCGTGAGCAGGCAACAACTTTTGTATGAGCTTTTTGAATGAACTTACAATTTTGTTTTGATTGATCTTATTGTTAGGATTTTCGGACGCATGGGCCGGTAGTAATCTACCCTACCTGGTGGCATCAAAGATGCCGGCAGGTAGGCACACATCGCGGGGAAGTTGCCATCATTGGCGGCAGCTCGTGGAGTGATTGTAGGTTTCAATAATCTTATGTACCTTAATGCGCAATCATTTCGCACATCGAATTTTGATGACGCACACAGCCGCAAAACTGCTATCTCACGCGCGGCCGAACCTAAGTGCGTTAACTTCAAGTGCCACCCCGTTAACCATTCGACCATTCGGGCAAACATTTCCGATTGCACCAGCAATAGGAGGAACGCACCGGTAAGTGGTTGTAAGAGGGATCAATACATTGCGTGAGAGACTTTGACCTGAAAGAACAGCTGATTGATATGAGCGAGAGAAGGGCGAAATCGGTGCAAACGAGATTTAGAAGGGATTGCCAAAAAAATGGTGTTCTTTATGGTTCTAAAGCATGACTAGATTTTTTCTCTGAAACAAAATCGTCGTTTTAAAAAAGAAAAACTCATATAATGAGAAAAATGATAGTTTTTTGATAGAAAGTGGAGTTTTTTGATTTTTTCGCCTGACGTAAATTGTGTGATATCGCCGCAATTCGCAAACTCACAGACGCCGTCGGCAAAGGTGCCACCACCTCGACGTGGTAGGGGCACGTCGAGATGCCGGCAGCTCCCTCTCTCAAAAGAGCACGCTATTTACCGTGCTCTCTGACCTGCCGGCAGCTGCCATCTCGCGGATTTCGACGAGCTGCCGGCAGGTTGCCGGCAACTGAAATCGCGAAGTTGCCGGCAGCTCCTCCCGCGCTTCCAGATATTTTAGTAAAGGAGAAGTTTTGGAACCGCAGACTTTTATGGAGTTTTCTACAGAGTCGAGGCGGCATCTTCATCGAAAAAATTTTTTGGAATAAGGCCTGGGACGGCATAAATTTGGGGTTCACTTTCTGGCCACCTCACGGAAAAGGTGCCAGCGACCTGCTGACGAGACCTGCCGCCAGATCGGGGGGATTACTACCGGCCATGGTTTTTTTTTTCAGATCTCGCCTTAAAACTTCGCGTGGATCCAAGCTGTTGTAGATTTTTGAGCACTATCTTGTAGAGCTAGGTTTGCTATATCTAATGATTTATCGAATTCTACTTGGGATATAGGACTATTCCGGATTACTGCGGTCTGTACCTATTTCGGTGCAGGAATTATGCATCAATCTAGTACTTACAAACGCTGTTTTTGCCTTCTTTTAAAGGTTTCCCTTTCAGTAAGGACTCCGAAGATCTAGACATCACAATCCGTACATCAAAGTTTAGCTACTGTTTACAGCTAAGTACTCATTGTCCACCAATTTTCTTTTTGCTCCATTGCTGGGTTCTTTGCCATGTTTCCTCCTGCTATAGTCAACCACAACGCGATCGTTTTCTGGTGAATGCAAGAAAGGATAGGATTACTAAAAGCTAGTCCGGCATCTTATCTCTTCACGAAAAGTTATTATGGAGCTTTTGACAAAAACTCAAATGAAGAGAGCAGAACAGCGAGATATCCGCCGCGACCTGACTTTCCTTGAAGTAAGTATAGCAGTCGAGTCATGTCAAAGAGGAAAGAAAAATAGTTTGATCTTAAAAGTTAGAATATGATGACAAATCTAGCAAGATTTTCAACAGCATCCTTCATGATGAGTGCAGTTAATTAATTTTTGCTTATGTCACGCAGTGACTCCGTTTGTCGTATTTTTTGTGGATGCACATATCCTGAGACTCAAAGCGTCGCCAACGGGCTTTTCACATAAAGGAATACAAAAAGCAGCACGTACTACCCGTTAGAGTTTTCAAAATGCCTATGAGCGTTTTACTCGCACAATCTAGACAGAGAAAATTTCCGCTTTCTTTTCTACAGTCTGCAGCTTGAAGCTTGGAAATGATAATACAAAGATAAACTGTCTTTATAATTTAATCATCCCTCTCGAACTTGATTCCAAAAAAATATCAATTTCATTGATTCGTCTCGATTTCCAATTATCATTCTCACCTCTCCAATCTAGCTGAATTCTGGGTGAAAGATTTCTATCATTTTTGTTTGTTTTATGACTTCAATGGAATTTTGGAGCCGAAGTTGCCTTAGGCGAAACTCGAAAGGCCTCGGGCAGATTTTACGATATTCGATCGTGATTGATCGCAACAACACAACTGTAACATTATCACTGCATACCGATCTTCTTGCATTTCGGTTGTGATAGTTTTCCAACACGACTGATCGTGGGTGACTATCACAACCGAAATACAAGGAGATCGACATGCAGTAAACTCGTAACACCTGTCTTGTAGCGATTGAATCGCGACGATCAAATCGCGTGAACTCTGCCCGAGGCCTAGGGGGGAAATTAGGTATTGCCTTCAACCTAAGAGACAACTTTCGTTTTAGCGATCACCTTATAATGCACCAATCTCGCTTAAAGGCTCATTGAGAGTTGATCCTAAAATTTTGCTAAATTGCACTGATAACGGCAAAGCATATCACTAGAGCTTTGAACGAATATTAGAGTCAACATCATTTTTCATTCTCACCGTCTGTCTATTGTGGTTGAACTTCGAGGACACCTCGAGCATATTCTATTCAATAGGTGCTTCCTTTCGTTAGCTATTGAGCTTATCGTTAGAATCAGCAAAAAACTGTTATGCAAGTTGCATTTTCAGCGGAACATTGTGATGATTTCTACTTGCGTATCAACAGCATCCTCATTCGACGAACAGATGATGCAAGAAGTGTTGGATCAAGCAATCGAGGTTAGACATTCTTTGTCTATATTGAAGACTTGGGTAGATTTTAGGACACATGCCGAAATTTTGGTCTGCTCTCCCCATACAATAATGATCTCAATCGAGGAGACCAGGAAGTACAAAATTCAGGTGGATGAAAAGACGAAAGCTTGAAATATGATAATTGCTGCAGAAATCGTTTTTGTAGAACAGAATCTGAAAGTGTTGAACACCATAGAAGATTTGACGGTTGACGAGGACTGTGGAATAACATATGACGGAATGATCTGCAAAGAGAGAGCGAAAAAGTTTCCGACGTCCTACTATCACGTCGAAGAGATGAATAAAGGACCAGGTAAGTCGCAGATTCCTTAGTTGTTTTGGAAATTTGTTTTTTTGGAGAACTAGCCACCAATGAAATTTTATGTAGACAGGAAATATTTTAGTCGATTACGCTCCTCGCCTGGCAAAAATTCCATCGCAGTATCAACTTGAGTCGTTGACTGAGGTGTACATGTGCGATTATCCTTCAATAAACAAATGGTAGGATTGCTTTTGATACTTATCTCGTAGCTAAATTTTCCCTTTTTTTAGCGGTGACTCACCACATAAAGGAGAATTAGAGGTTGATGCACCTTCATTAAACATTCCACCAGATCTGCGTATTGCTCCAGCAACAACAACTAATATTTGCCAAGTGTTTTCGCAATATGTGTCCGAGATGTTGTACTAGACATCTATGTTTTTGAGCGTTTCACGTTCCAATGATAAAATGCAGGATTTGACCTATTTCATAAAAATTTGAGGCCATCTGCATTAATGTGAACCTTAATACGTTCCGTTCCGTTCTTCTAAGATGATATCAAAATCATTCGCACACGAACAATCCGGCGCTCAATTACACGGGCACATTGTTCGAGATAAATTACAAGCAACGGGCAGATACATTAGCATTTGCTTTGAATTGCTTTCAACTCTCAACGGCGTTTACATCTCTTTTCCAGAACATCTAACTCTGAACGGACTTTTTAAGACTTTTATTTAAAAAGCTTGGTAAAACGAGAAATCAAGATCTGCAGGTAGACACAAACTTATACTATTCATTTAAAATGACATAATAAACATACGATGTAAAACAGCTCTTTTTCTTATTGCTTTGCTTTTTTGCTTGATTAGGATTAGCAAATTAATTCCCTGACAAAAATAGCTAGAAAAGCTTGCATGCTAGCTCACTCCAAAAGCAAACGCATTTTTGTGGCGTAAAGTATTTGAAAATCAAAATCTTTAGCGAATTTAGGAAAACTGCGGAAAAAACAAGACTTTTCGCTGCAAAAAGTGTTACATAACATAGTCTGCCTTACATCATCAGTTCTGAAAAAGTTGCGTAATTTGTGATTGCACCAAACGCTGCAAAATCTTTATGATATTAATGTTTCAAAGCTCGATTTCTTATCACTGACCTTACAAAGTAAATGAGCTATTATTGCTGGAACATGTAGATTCAGAGATCCATAATGCAACAGCGAACATTCGTAAAATTGAGAAATATGGGGATTTTGTCCTCGAATCTCGCAGGTATAGCATAGAAAAGACAGATAATGGAAAGGAAAGAAAAAGCTATGGTACTCGAAGTGTTTGTCATTACTGGTTTTACGAGGTCATAAGCCGAATACAAAACTTGCTTTACACAAAAAATGTATTTCAGTAATCTGAAGAGCAAGCCGGAGAAATACAAGTTGTGATTGCCTTATCAGCTGGTTACCAAAGCACCTCCAAAAGCACCTGTCGAATAAAACTTCCAAAAATTAGCGGATGCTAGATATGGGAAAATGAACTGTCGTAAACATCGGCGATTACAGCGCTCGTCGAAACAGTCGCACAGAATACACAGCTGCCGGAAAAGGGAAGAATTTCTGCATATGATGCTTAAAATATCTAATTGTCTTTAATCTACTCGATTTGCGGGGTCAAAGAAAAGGAAAGAACTTTTGCACTGACCTAGTACAAAATAATCGCAGCGAAATTCTAAGTAGTTACAGTTACAGTTACATCAGCCGCTCTCTGCCGCTACGCGGCAGATTCGTCTGGTACTCAGCAGCTTTGCTGCCTCGTAAATCTTTCGTTTCACTCTATAATGAGGAGATGTGAAGAAAATTTGCCGTTCTGCACGAATTACTTTTACTTTACCTGCGCAGACGGAAAAACTGAGGACATAATTTTGGCTTTGTCAGTTTTGATATTATGCAAACTGCAAAAAAAACAACCAATAGATCGATAGGGGGAAGCTGTGTGTCCCGAATAAAACGGCTTGTTACGGGCCCATTGATCCTTCTATCCTTTTTGTGCATAAAGAATTTTCCAAGAAAAGCAGCAAAAAATTATCAAATCGATAAAAGCAATGAGTGGGTCCCGAACAAAATGGCTTATTAACACATGCTCCACCCCACGCATTGCGTATGCCAAATTTGGCTCAGATTCCATTACTTCTTCTATCTTTTTTGGGCGAAGATACGAAAAGCGGCTTAGCCAAATGTTATTTAAGTATTGATATTGATATTATAATAGGTCGTTCCACGCAACAGAATGTTCCCTTCCTGCTGTGCCTTGAGAGATACAGCTTTGTCTGAGTGGCGCAAAAGCTTGATTGCAAGCGCTAACTATCGATTTTACGCTTCCCAAAAAATTTTAGCTTAGAATTTGGAATTAGAATTGAGGTGAAGATTAGAAGTGAATCAGAAGATTAGAAAAACTTAAATACCATAAGGTTGCCGCCGCCTAGTTAGCGGAGTTCATGAGGGGTCATGAACTGGCAGCAACGCTAATTTGCACTCAATTTGCACCCAAGATGAGCTGATTCTGCTCACGGTAACTGCGTCATCATCCTGCAGCCTATGAAACCGGAACTTTGAAATTTAAAGGCAGTGTCCGGGCAAAAAGTCGATTTTGAGATTTTGTGCTTACCCGGGCCTATTCGCCATGCTGACTTCGAAAATCCACATTGGAAAGCGCGAAAACGGCGAAAAAGGGCTCTAACGCAGGAGGGAAATCAGTTGGTGGGCGGGGTCTTCCCCACTGTGGATTCACGCTCCAAGCTTCCGGAGCGATCTTCTCGGTCCCGCTTTCAAGTCATTGCATTTGCACCTGGCCTGTGAAGATCTCAGCGCGCTAACGGAATCGAGAAAATCGCTTCAGAAGCTGGGGCCGCGAAATTCACAGTGGGGAAGACCCCGCCCACTTCTGATTTCCCTCCTGCGTTAGAGCCCTTTTTCGCCGTTTTCGCGCTTTCCAATGTGGCTTTTCGAAGTCAGCATGGCGAATAGGCCCGGAAAAGCACAAAATCTCAAAATCGACTCTTTGCCCGGACACTGCCTTTAATTCAAAGTTCAGTAGTAAAGTCACTCCAATCAGGGCAAAAACTTGTATTTAGGGGTATTCCATCACGCTGATTCCGAATATGTTGATCATTTTGCTTGGAACCCAGGATTTTTTCTTTTTTGAATTGAAACTTGTTTTCACAAATTTTTCAACAGAAATTTCAAAATTCTATGTAAAGTGTCATGACTCTCGCGATCATGATCCCAATGAATGAGAACACGGTACTGTGTGCCTCATCATAGTTTTAAAAACATTACGGCTATCTGTGAATTATCTTTTGAGAGAGCCGCAGGGCTCTTAAAGGGGGAGCCGGGAGTTCGAGGGAGGCGGTAAGGCCTATCCCGACGAGGAGCCCGAAGGTAATCTTCTCAGGCAACTTATGTTCTCTGATTCTTGTAATCTCTTTCACCTTGTGTGAGCAATAAAGCATATTCGAGACATTCGTGTACTTCAAATCTACATCATGCCGCTTTGCGGTACGCACATGGTGCATCGGCCGAATTTAGGGCCGGGCATACTTCACGCGATTTCAGTCGCGACGCGACTTGGCAATTTGCCAGAAGCCTTCAGATCCAACACTGGCAAACTGCACATGCATAGTGTGTATAACTTACGTAGATTGATAAAATGTCCTATCTTCTGTACATTTTAGATGTGACTACAGTGAGCTATGGACGCTTGGAATATTGCCAAATCGCGTCGCGACTGAAATCGCGTGAAGTATGCCCGGCCCTTTTACAGGCCGAAAACGGTTCAGCCACCCATGTGGCCAACGAATGGCAAGATGAACACAACGTTAGAGGCAATTGAAGGAACTACTTCAGTATGGCCCACTGGAGCATATACTGCTGTACGTTGTGTGCCACACTTGCGCAAAAAAATGAAGAAGCGCTTCAAGATGTTAAAGAGAAAGATGAACAAAGACCCTCCTTTTGGTTTATGAAAAAGAGTTCATTGAGACAAAGAAAAAGATGCGCCGGCACGAATAAAACGGTAAAATCAACGGAATTATTGGCAATGAAGTAAATTTTCATAAAAGCGAATTTAGTGAAGCAGACAACAGCAAAGAAAAAAAAACAAGACACAGATGGCGAATCAATAGAGGAGAGCTCGGTAACAAAATAAGACAACGCGCATATTTGCCACGGAAAGCGAAAGAAAACAAGAGCTACGCAACCTTCACCACCACAAAGCACATAACGAAGGCATTGCCACCTTTCCGATGCATTATTGGCTCATGGCACTATTGATCGCGTTGAACAAGTTTGTAATTCAAGGCAAATGTGCTAGCATATCATCTTAATGCTGATAAGGAAAAACTGACGCCACCTCCGGTAATATTCCACATATTATTTCTCAAATCAGTGTTAGACTGTCAATTTTTTTTTCAGAAGAATCGTTTCTGCTTTACTACGACGCATGCTTCTTTGGCGCACGAGCAGACGAATGAGGCGGAACATGAGCAAGACGAAGAGATCGAAATTATGAAGTTTGAGTCATTAATTTAACCACAAATTTTTGATTTAGACATTCCACATTTGTTTCTGTTAACTTTGTTTTTAAGTGATCTCAATGATTTTTAGTGATTCCAATGTTTTTTCGATCACGAAAGCTAATAAACAATTTTCTCAACTTTGTATTGTGCACAGCACCATTGTAAGATGTTTTCGTAGGAATTTGTGGGTACTATTGAAGGAGAACCAGTTCGAAGAAAAGCCCAGCCAGCAGCTAATCGAATCGCTGCTAAATCGCGTCTCCCGCAGGAGACTGCAGCGTAGAGCGGGAGTCCCGCCGGTGATTGGATCGCGACATTATCGGGACTCCTTTAGGAGCTCCCTTTTTTCTCACAAGGAAAGATACTTGGTGTCCGTGGCCTTTTGAGATGAGATATATACCATTACACTCGTCTTGGAGCACCGATTCCGAATCTGACTTCTGTTTCTGCTAATCGCTTCAAAGATGTTATAATGGATCGCGCAGAATCTGACTGCCCAGTGAAATACGGTCGGAGCGCGAGCGCTAAGGTGCACTGTGGTCTAGTGGTTAGTGCGATAGGCTCATGAGCTGATGCAGGTGCAGGTTCGATCCCTCTGTGTTTTTCAGTTTTGCATTGCCTCAATTAACTTTCTTCGCATCATCGAACTATGTGAACGCCCTTACTCTTCAAAAAATGTGGAATTTAGGAAAAAAAGATTGCTATTTGCGCTAATTTGTATCCAAAGATCATAGTTCAAGTAAACTTTCTCGAACAAGCTTGATTGAGACAATGCAAAAGTAAAAACACAAAATGATTTGAATCTACACCTGCTTAACTTATAAGCCTATCGCAATAACCAGTAGGCCAGAAGGTGGCCGCGGTAGAGGCCGTTCCAATGACCGTATTTCCCTTGAGCAGCCGAACTTGGCTCGAAATCCCCCGATAACCTCCTTCAGAGAAACGATTAGCAGAAACGGAAGGCAGATTCGGAGTCAGCGTTCGAAGACGAGTGTAATGGTATGAATCACGTCTCGAAAGGCCACGGACATTGAGTATCGTTCCCTTGTCAGTAAAAAGCATTTCGGGACAAAAGCGCGTATCGCGCAGGATTATCCCGAACGAAATGCAGGAGTCCCGGTTCTCGCGAATCAAGCAGGTGTAGATTCATCATTTACTTGTGTTCCGCAGTCATTCCGTCGGGACACAACTTTTTCACCGGCGAGACTTAATCGCGAATGTCTGAGAGTGTGTATCACTCGGTCCCTTTCGCAAATGGCCCAATTTCGTAAGCGTTTTATAATGTACTTCGTGCATCGTCATGAGATTCTTGATTATCGCTCGGCAAGGTGAAATCACGGCTAATTCTTTCACACAGCACTAGCGAAAAATTGAGGAACCGACCAAGTAAATGAGTTAAGATTGAATTGTTCTACGCTGATCGAATTCCCTGTCAAAGATGTGCGCTAACAAAGAGTGCTATACACCGTGGAGGGGGGAGGGGAAGGATTTGCTGCAAGATTCTTGCAAACAGCTACTCCTACGTGAAACGCATAAGAAAATTGCTCAGCAAGCGGGTTTCTTTGCCTTCACTATGCTTCATTTTGAAAGAAGTCCAGAGTCACTAGTACAAAAAGAACAAGAACTGTAATCTAATTCTTGAAGGAAGGAGGAGCGTGAGAGGAAAAGAAAGAAAGAGTACTTCTTGAGTAATTTTATTAGGGAAATTGTGGACATAGCATGGCTCTTTATGTAATTGTACTATGGACAAAATCTCATCTGAGTCTGATGTGCGTGAGATTATTCTGAAACTATTAGGTTGGCTAAAAAATGATTTCGATCGTTTTTAATGGTTTGTGGAAATGTCATAGATAGATTTGTGTATGAATTTATGGTACCAATTGAAAGAGCAAATCAAGAAGAATTGAATGTTTGGACTAGTTTACTCAAAGAATATTTTTTTCGATAGCTAGTGCAGGAAAGCAGAAAAGTCGGATTTTCTCGTCAAATTTCCGAGAAATTGTGCTCTAAAAAATAAGCTGAAGTTGGGTGTAAAGTGCACGAATATTACGCACACTTACGACTTTGTTATATTCAACCATTTGCATGGCCAAAGATGATCAAGTTCAAGCGTTTTAAATTGCCCAAAACCGACTTCCACGCCGATACCTGGAAACCTCACAATTCTGGCTGCTGAAATACATAAACAACAGATCACAGCATCTAAGAAAGAGAAAGAGAAATGCTGACTATCAACACACACAAGGGACTCTATCGATATAATCGTTCACCCTTTGGAGTGAAGTCAGCTTCGGGAAAAATATTTCAACAGATCATGGACGCAATGATCTGAGGCTTGAAAGGAGTGGCAGCTTTTGGATGAGATGACACTGTCGTTACCGGACGCACATACGAGGAACACTGCCGTAATTTGAATCTTTGATCTCTTGAAGAATCCAGGAATATGAACTCTACTATCGTCTTGAAGAGTGCAACTTTCTCATGCCATAGATAAGATATCTTGGATATATCATCGACAAGGATGGACGCCACACAGACCCGGAGAAGATCGAGACCATCCGTCAAATGCCTACACCAAGAAACGTTCTAAGAGTCCGCTCCAGCTCCATCTTAGGAATAATCAGCTACTATGGATCATTTATAGCCGATATGCGCAGACTAGTCTGCGTCTACCCCCTCCACGGTGTAGTACATATCGTCATCATTGTCCGTCTGGGTTTCGGCAGTCTAGATTGCCTTTCAAATATCGCCCTCACTGGCGCTGCCTTACCAGTGGCTTCAAAGGAGCTTTCAATATTTTCGCTGTGTCGAACAAGATTTCACTCGAAGGGATAGCTTGTTGGGCTCAATCCCCGCGAGTGACCATCGGAGTTTATTTGTTGCGACTCCAAACTCAAAAAAATCCACCAAATACATTTCTGGGTACTACTTTGGCCCGTAGTAAAGCTCGGTCACGGGAGATGATCTCCCCTGAGGCCCTCCATATGAGGCTTTGTCGGGTGAGATGAGGACTGCCCACTTTTCCGTAGGGTAAGTATGCAAGGTCACCCTACAGATGAGCTTCACCTGTTTGTTTGTCTTGCAGCATTCGGTCCTGATAGGATCAAGCCACAACATCTAAAGAATCTTTAGCCAGCACTCATCAAACTTTGGCAAGGCTCTTCACGCCGTAGTCGACGGAAGACAAGGTTAAAAAGATAATGGAAGACCAGCAAGACGGTGCATTGCTGTATAAAAGGACTGCGACATTGGCATTTACCTTTCTGCCTGTTGTTCTGCAATCAAACTCTTTACGCGAGTTATCCTCAACGGATCGGATTAGAGTTAGACGAAGGACAATAGTGTAAGCAAGCAGGGTTTCAAGGAGGATTTAGCACGACAGACCACATACACACGGTAACAAGGCTCTTGAAGTGTCACGAAAGTATAAGATGCTGCTCTGTCCATCTTTCAACGATTGAAAAAGGTCTTTGACTCGGTTGACACTGGCCGTCATTGATGCTTTGAAATCGAGGTACCGTATTCATTACAACAACACAATTCGAGAGCTACCTAACGACTTCACAACAAGCATTACACCTATATAAGGATATCATCATCGACGTGAAGAGAGGCGTACGACAAGGCAATACACTACCGCCTAAACTGTGCAGTGTTCGCTCTTTAGAGAACCTCATACATAAGTTGGAATGGGACGACATGGGAGTGAATGTCGACGGCCTACAACTATCCCATCTTCGCTTTGCTTATGACATCGCATTAATAACAATAAGCATCACGCACGCGGAGCAAATGGTGGTCAGTTTGACAAGTTATGGAAAGATCGGTCTACGGCTTCTAACGGCCTCTAACGCCCATGAGGAACGGAAGAGTGCCTGATGCTCCTTTTATGTTCAGCGGGACGAACATCATCAAAGGCAGTGCTCAAGCTACACTTACCTAGCAGTGGCGGTCCGAGGGGAAGAATGGGTTGCGAATTTTCAAAAGTTACTCAATGGGTTTTGAAAATGTGCAAGTGGCTTGTTTATGCTTGTAAATAATTAAAATAATTCTCAAAAATTTTCAAAAATTCAAATTAGCCTTGTAGGAAAAATTTTTCGGGGCGTGGCTACCGCCACGCGCACTTTTTCTAATATTTTCATATAATATGGGAAGCTTCTCAAAAAAATTTTCGGAGTGCGTGACTAAGGCCACGCACCTTAACGAAAAAAATTTTTGGTGCGCTTCCCTCCCCGTGCGGAAATTCTGGGACCGCCACTGATACTTAGGTTGAGAACTCAATATGATGAACGATCTAGCTTCTGAACTGAGCAGGAGGAAACGTGCAGAGTGTGGAGCACATAAGACAACTGAGAACATAGTGAAGAAGGCCAAGAACATCGTGCTCCGCGTCCACTTCTTCAACTAGACAGTTCTTCCTGCTTTGTACGCTTCAGAAACATGGATGAGGATGCAGGATGAACACGCGGTTAGCGTCATCAAACGTGCTGTTGGGAGAGTGATGCTAGGAGTGAACCGACTCACGCCTCACGCAAGTGAGGCAAGTAATACGAAGTTCTACTCTACGTCGTCGATCGAATTAAGGAAGCTGTCGCCTACGCAAAACAAGATAAGGTGTGCCGGCACGTAATGCCTTTCGACGACAACCGGTGGACGAGAGCTGTAACAGATTGGATACCACTGCACGTCAAAGGCAAACGAGGAAGACCGCTGACGCAATGGTCAGATATGCTCACAAAGTCTTTTAATGAAGTTCAGAGCGTTCACGTGTCTACGGTGCGATATGTAAACAATGGTCCAATCGCCAGAGGCAGGAACGAATAGAGGCGTCATTGGTTTTCGCTCATGCTACACGATAACCAGGTGATGCATGTGAATCATTATTCTCTCACTAGGTCGGATTTTAAAGATTAAATCGCGTATAATTGTTTGAAATGAAGCCTGTACTTTTCGAGCCCGCTTCCATTTTGTATTGATGTCCAATCTGTGTCTGATCCGCACACCAAAGAAAGTCTATCAAAATGAAAATGTGATAATTTTCTTTTTGCTGCCTTTTTTTCGCGCTAAACCAAGATACCTCCTCAATGCTTAACTTTCTGAAAGAGGAGGTTGTCGGCTCTGAACCCGCAGTTGCACTCAGATTTTGCTATACGCGCACAAAACAGGGCTGTCAAATTTGCTTCTGATAGAAACTCTTTTGCAGCTGGCGTCGATTCTAGGATAGGCGCCACGCCTGAAAGATGAGTCCCGAAGTTTGGAAGAATTACTCAAATTACTGCAGTTATCAGAAAGCTTTCTCTGCGCGAAATAGGGCTTTGCAACTACCTTATCAGCAAATGGTACAATTTTATATGCATAAAACAGCCAATTTCTCAATTTTTTTGCAAAAAATGCAGGTGGCGACTCAAACTCGTGCTTCATATAACTACTGCATATGAGCTCCCCAGCTTTCACTATTCAGAAATAGTACTGCGCAAACGTGCCAGTTTCCTAGTCTAAGTTAAAGCAGCCCTACAATATACCGACGTCACCTTGTCCATGTGTGCCAAATTTAGCCGGAGAAGAAACCTTCACATCCATCTTTACCATTGGTGGTCTTCGGAAAAATTTTCAAAACGCATAATCCGCGCCAACCTCCCACTAATTCCTACTAGTGGCGGTCTCAGGATTTACGTCCGGGCGGGAGAGGGGGGGGGGGTGGGGGAGGGGCATAAAAAATTTCTTTTGAGCGAAGGTACTGGCGTTAGCCACGCACCCCGAAAATTTTTCTGAATTGTTTCATAATTTTTGCGGACGCTTGAGCTCAAGATTTTGGAAAAGTGGGCGTGCGGCTGAAAAATCTTTTTCTGATTTGAAATTTTTAAAAATTTCAAAAACCATCTTAATCATTCACAAGTGTAAACAAGTCACTTGCACATTTCTATAACTCATATGAGTAACCAAAAATCTTCCGACCCATTAGCGCAGCCCCATTTGCTATTTTTTTTCGCGCACAGAAAGCGAGAAAAAAAGACACCCCAAATATGGCAAATTCCGCCCCCAGCTCCTCCAACATGCGTGCTCATATACTGCATTCCTCCTTGAGCATATTACTGAAATTGTATCCTCGTTTGTGCCTTAACAATTGAAAAATACCAAGCAATCGTAACAATCAAACGACCCAAAAAAGGTGACATTTTTGCATTTTCGGACTATTTTTGTTTCTTCAACTTGAGCAGCGGAAAAAATCAAGCGAATGTATGCATGAGTACCACTATCTGTCTACTGTATGACAACCAAACTGGATGCCAGCAAGAGTTTTCTAGAAGGCGATCCGATTTCTGGAGTGGTTAAAATTTTGGATCGTGACTCCATACCTAGATTACGACTTAGGCAGATTCGGTGGTCATTATGTAGTGCCTGCCTTGTTCTACCAAATGCTGCCCAAACTTTACTACAAAAACAAAAACATTTCGATTTGTTTAGAAAGACGGTCTACTTTTGGGACAACCTAACATTGTCGTTATGACATGATCTTCTCTCACTTTCAACATTTCAATATTGCGCTTCCATGACCGCTCGTTGCCACATAGCTGACCTCGGCTTGGAAGCAGTTGGCTGGCAAACGACTGCTCAATGAACAGATCTATAGTGAGGGTATACTTCTGTACAAGTTCTGTTTTATCCACTTATTTATATATCCCCTAGACCATCCCGCTGAATGAAACAATAGGATTCTTCCTACATAGCCTCAGAAATGCTGAGAAATTGAGTCATCTCATCATTTAACTCTCGTTCATCTTGCTGCATGATAAGCTGTAAAGCAGACCGAAATAAAAGCCTTATGATCCAATTCATTCTTTCACATCTATCAGTGCTCACAATTTTGGACAAATTCTTTACTACATTCTGATGCGTTCTTTTTTGAGCTTCAGCCTCTCAAAGCTAGAGCACTGACAGAAATCGTGGTAGTAAACAACGAAATGTGGTCACATCCAATTAAAATTCGTTCAGGATATGCAGAACCGAATAGAATATGTGCGAAGCAATAGGATGTTCATGCTTCAAATCCTAGTGCTTCGCATGCGAGCTAAACGCTGTTCAACTGAAGACGCAGAGCCAGCAAATGGACCCAATTCTGGACATAAAAAGTATTCAATGTTCGATCTAGAAGGTTCGTAATTTGCTCAATTTGTGTAGCCTATAAAGTTGACCGCTGCAAAAACTGTGAAGCCTGAAGAAATTGATCGGTTTGAGTGTTACACTTTTATTACAGATGGAGAACAGTCCAAAACGCAAGGCACAAAAATTCATTGTACATACATGAACAGCTAACATTCACAAACAATCAAAGGCGTTTGTAGAATCGCTTGCCGACAACGCCATTAGCTTCCATTTTCTGAAAAAAAAAAGGAAATTATAGAAGAAAGTGAAATGGAGCTAAGATAAGTCTCCACTTTATTCAGAACCTATTCGCTCTCGTGAACAGGGAAAATTTATTATCAAAATTCTCATTTAGTTTCAGACTATTGAGCTCTAGCAAATTATAGCTAGTTTAACGCTATGAAATATCAATCTCCATGTCCTATTATGATTTCGTACTCATAAAAACTGTAAGATCCAGTGTCGGTAAGTTTTCAATGCTAGCAATATCGCGGAATGACTTTGCTTCAAAACAAGGTCTCCAAGGACATTTGCATATTCTCAGAATGGCAAAGGTCATATGAAGAGAAAGCCAAATACGAAACAAGGCGCGCATGCCAACGATGGCGACAAGAGACTAGCGAGATCGACTTGCACCGCAAAAATGATTGATGCACTCAACATAGAAACACTTTTATCACAATATTCCGTTCATCTATTCTAACTGGAACTTTGGAAATGAATTTCTAAAAAAGAAGATTTCTTAGATCAGTTCTATTACTATTCACTTCAATAAGGAATGATTGGATGAATTTTTGTTTATGAAAGCATGGTCAAAAGCGCGGGTAACCAAACGGTAACAAAATCACCACTGACATCGAATCTAATTTACAATTTATACGTTACTGGTTTACACGATTAAGGCAACAACAATTAAGGTAGCACTGGTAATCCCAGGATTTTTGTTCGGACAGGGGGAGACGTAGGGGGGAGGGGAATTTCGAATGACGGTGCGTGGCTCAATCACGCACTCTAAAAAAGTTTCTGTGCTTCCCAAAATTTTTGCGCAAACAAGTCCAATAGGAGAAAAGGCGTGATCGAGTCGAATTTTCAAAAAAATCCAAATATTCTTCTGATCAATTACAAGTATAAACAAGTCACTTTCTCACTTTTTACATCTCATGCAAGCTTTTCAAAACTTTCGCTACCCATTCTCGGAAGGGGAGGGGGATGACTTGGCTACTTTTTGGCATTTTCTGAACATCTAGTCGGTATTTTAACTAGATTAAAAGTGCTTCTACAACAAGTTAAATTTCCCATGTGGGAGGAACCCTGAACATGCACTTAAGTTAAATCATTTGATTTATTGACTTTAAGTCTGATAATTTTCTCTCCTCCAGTTTCTGTTTAGTATTTCAAATACAAGAGAAGCGGAAAGATTTAGTGAACCCATGTCCCACTCACCACAAGAAGATACTCCTTTCCATCCTTTTCTACGAAAGAATATTCATAAGTCTCATCCTTGGCCTCTCCCTTTTCCATTGGGTTGTGTTTCTCAAACAACTTATCTCCGACTAGGTCGAATGTAATCTGAAATATGAACGGAAGGATAAATCTGGCCTGGGATCAACAATCCACAATCAATCGCGTCAGCCGTCCACCAACTGTCGAGTAGAGTGAGATGAGGAGTGGAATAAAAAGCTGTATGTGGTATACCTTATGATTGGTGGAGTCGAGACCTTCGCCTACGAATTCCTTGCCAAGTTCGACGTCTTTGTAGTGGACGTCCTTCTTTGAAGTGAGGTTCGAGTAGTCGAATTTGCCGGGTTTGTCGCTCTTCGTGAACTCTTTCTTAAATGTGGCGAATGTGACGAGTTTTCGAGTGAACCACCCATAGCCTGGAGTAGTGACTTTGGCAAACAAGGACTTTGAATGCTCCAGAAAGACATAAACCCCTTTTGAAACAAACCTTTAGCCTCCAAATACTCGTCGAAGTTCTCCGAGTGATCGAGGTCGAACTTTCCGTAGTACTTGTCGGGCAGATCCTTGGCACTGACCAGCGCAGCCAGGCCAACGAGAGCAAGCACGAATAAGCAGTTCATCACCGACACCGATCTCGACTGACTCGAAAACAGAACTGAGCAGCGCACCGCCCCTATTAAACAGCCAGAGGTCAGCAGGCGGGAAAACGTGACCTGCCAACCAATTCATTATGGATGATCTAAAGTTCTCTCATGACTCAACCTTAGCTTGAAGCATAAAACGATCGTTAAAAGAGTTTTTGAAGTGACACAGGCTGAAGTCTACAGTGTAGTCGGTTGAAAGCTCAGCGGAGTGCCAGGTGCTCTGAAAACATTTGATAGATTGTTCTTGCAAAAATCAGCGAGTCTATTGCTTTCGTACAGTTTCTCCCTAAGCTATTATCTTATCAAATCAGATGAACGAGAAATATCTGGTAAGATACTTCACTTACGTGCCGTAAATTTTTGAACTGTCATGAATTCCCACGGCTCAACAATAGTTCAAGATATTCTTTCATCGATATTTGGCACTTTATATCTACCTTCAATGCTTATTTGGAGCTGCGCTTCGGAAACCGTTATTGTTGATGTTTATACTTCAATAGGAGCGAATTTCCTGAACACAAAACTGAGTGGCCCAGCCAAACTATTTTCTTAGAGATAAGGTTCATCTGTAGTCAACGAATACATTCCACTATCGATGAGCTGTCTATAAATTCTAAAATGCTCTGATGCCTCACGGCACACTTTCAATCCAAAAAGTTTGAAAATTGCTTTTTTTGTAACTAAACGGCCTAGTTGTAGTCATAGGATTCAAAATTGCTCTTATGTTATATATAGGAAACTGTCTGATAGGAAAGAGGTGCCCCTCCAATTCAAAGCATAAGCACATGTCTTCTCCAAACTAATCTGAGGTCACTAGAGAGGATTTGTTGGAGCAAAATTTGTTCGAAAAATTAGGGTAAGCAGCAAACATTCCGAATAAAGGCGCCCAGCCTTATCTACAACTCCCAAGTTTTTTCTCCAGATTTTTTCGAGCGAGTTTCTCCAAATTTCTTTTCCAGATTATTTTCTTGAATCTCGCGTGGGCTTTTACAGAACGGCTTCTCTTTACTGCTCACCGAGGCTTTTTGTACAAGATTGAAGCCCAAAATTTGAGGACCATTGAAAGTTAGAGTGTGAGAAAAGGATGTTTTGAAGATTGATCTTGAATCATGCGCACTCGAAGTCAATAGGAGTAATGCAGTTACTGTCGAAATAGGTAGATCAGAAAAGGGGAAAATGCAAAGATTTTGATCTCACAATAAGATATACTACTACATGGTCACTGGCGGTCAGAGAACTTTTATTCAGGGGAGGAAAGCGAAACAAAATTTTTTAATGAATTCTATAGTTTTCTTGAAAACCTTATCTTACCACTCTGAGAATTTTTTCGAGTATTCTTACGACTATTGCCGGCCCACAAACTCCAAATTTTGAAACAAAAATTGGCGTGAAGGCGGAAACTCCCCGAATATCACAAAGCCATTTGGATTTTTGAAAATATCTTAAAATCATCCTAACCATTTACAAGTAAAGACACTTGCACAATTTTACAACACATGTAAGGGATAAAAATGTGAAGGCACACACAAAATGTTGGCTTTGGTGCGCAGTTTGCCACTGAAGGAAAGAAAAATTTCTCCAGTGAGATTTTTCTTAGTTTTAATGATCGCCATATTGAACCGCAGTTTTTGAGCCCCTGCAAAAAATCCGCTTTTCAGGGCTTTCCACAAGTTTGGATCGCACAGTCCCACTGAGGTAACCTGCAAGTCTATAAAAGATCCCAAACTATGACAATGCTTTCTTTAGTTCCCAGCAAGTTTTTTGCTACTTTAGTCTCCTTTTTCTCCCATCTCTTTCTCTATCCTCAATCGAACAGAACGGGGGAAGGGGAAACTACAATCATTACTTTCTAGGTGCTCTAGGCTATAGAATGCATATATGCATGCTATAAAAGGACAATTTGCAATCACACTGGCTTTCTCCTACAATCTGTTGTTAGAAGAAAAAGCATGAAAAGGATTTGAAGGACAGAAGGACACAGAAAGCTCGAATGTTCACATTTTTATACGTATTTATCAGTGGCGTACCCTCCCCCCCCCCTTCCCAAGAATGGGTCGCAAAATTTTTGAAAGTTACTCAAATGTGTTATAAAAATGTGCAGAGGACTTGTTTTTGCTTGTAAATAATGAAAATAATTTTTAAAAATTTTTAAAAAATTCAAATCCCTGTAAAAAAAATTTTTTCGGGTGCGGGTGCGTGGCTACCGCCACGCCCCCTTTTTATGAAATTTTGGGGTCAGGGGCCCGGAAAAATTTTTGGAAACATCCCAAAAAAGCCACGCACCTTCATTAGGGAAAATTTTTTGTCGCCCCCCCCCCCCCTCCGTCCCCCCCCCCGAGCGGAAATCCTGGGTACGCCACTATATTTATGAAGGCTTGGTTTGCAATAAATCACAAGTGCACGCATTAGTCAACGCAAGCTAAAAGCATACAAGAACCCGTTTTACAAACAATTAAGAGCCAGTCATTTTTGCTTTTATGTTGAAATAAAAAATCTCAAACACTGCTATTAGGTTGATGCAAAATTTCTATTGTACCACTTTTAATGAACTATATAACTTCTTATTCCCTCGACGGAATCGCACAAACTTAATTCTTCCATTGAGACATCACATTTTCTTAAGAGCACCTTTGCTTCTCTTTAATAAGGAGTGATTTTTGAGGCAGATGCAGAAGAATAAAATTACTTCAGCTTGTTCATTTTCATTAGATTGTCAAAAATTTGGAATTGCGATAGGATTTAAAGCAAGCTATATTATGGCCTTATGATCCATTCCCAACTGGCGAAGTTTCTGCTGAGTGAGCATTTTTGTGACGAGTTGTGATTTTCTTAAAAAAGCCGGAAGAATTGGAATCAGGTGTTCTGCGGTGTTTTTGCAGTGCATCAAGAATCATAACTTTTTACAGAGATGCTCGACCAGCACAAAGTTTGATGGCTGGGAGTTTGGTTCAAGATACTACCGCTACCCGGGTTTTATCGCAAGTTTAGGTTGTTGGCAACGTGACTTGAAATCATCAAACCTGAAGTGATTTTTTTCTCTTACTTTTTTCTCTTACTTCTATCTTGAAAGCCATCATTTTCCGAAGAGCAGCTAAACTACGTTACAAAGAAACGATGTTGTCTGAGTTGTAATATTAAGTTTGCTCATCCGTCGAGAGAACAAAAAAAAAATGATTTACAAAGAATTGGTGCCACAAAACTTTTGCATCAACTAATGTATGCGCACAGAGGAATTATCGAAAACGCAACACCTTTTAGTCCACTCCCAATTTTTTAGTTGTTTTTCATGGAAGTCTCTGGACTCGTCTGATCCTTTGCCAAATATTGGTTAGAACCACAGGCGTCTGCCTTCGTTCGAAGAAGTACTAAAAAGTAGTAGAAGTAGTAAAGTAGACGTTTTCCAACGAAATTCTCCACAGTATTTCTTATTCAGAACTCTACATCATAACCGCGATTGAATCTCGAAATATGCATATGACAGCTATTGAGTGCCTCGTATGTGTACAGTACGTGTACGTTTGATTGTAATAACCCCCTCATCTCAATATATCAGTTATTAAAGTTTTTTCTTATAATTTTTGAGAATTATGGGTAAAAAAATCAGAATGAAAAAGATGAAGTGGTAATGAATTGTGGCAAGTCAGTATGGTTGCTCTATAGAATCCTTCGAAATCACTTCATAAAAAAAAAACTTAAAACACTCTATGAACTTGTCAAAATGGCCCTAAACGCAATGAAATCTGACTGATGCAAAATGATTGCACATGGAAAAAGCTGCGCTTATTCATAGTTAAGGATGCACTAACATAAAAATGACTTTCTGTTGAATATTCGGGTTTCAATTGTGGAGCTAGACACTTAGACCAGTGGGATAGAATCGTCACACTCTCTGATATTGTCAATGAACTTTGTACAAGCCTGTGAATCTGTGATCTAGAATTGACATATTTTCGGACTTCTGGAAATTTTTTGCTGTAGAGAATAAAGGAATCCAAGCGTTTTCTTTAGTAAGGACACATTGCCGCAAATTTGGTCCTTAATGAAGTAAGGGTGCTTGGACTTTTCTAGTGCGACAAAAAGCGAAGCATGATTCGTTTCATATAGCATATCTGAGTTAAAGCCAACCTCAGAGTTTACCCGACTCCTCAAAATGCTTGGATTGGGGCACCCGATAGGCATGGTTTCTCTATAGATTTGAAGACTCGCTGATAAACAGCTCCTGTATGCAAAAAAAAACTGATCGCATTTTTGAATTTTTCTAACAGTGGAGGAAGCTTCTTTTTTGACAACACGTCCTGATAAGCGTAGCGATTCTAAAGCCACGTTTTTCGGTAGCATGATTTTATCATTTCTGTAGCCATATAGGAGATGAATAATTAGCGGATGATTGTCGGCATTAGCTTTGCTATTTATCATTGATGATTCACACATAGCATTGTCGCGACTATTATAATTCCAGCAAATGCTAATCGCCAGCCCGTTTAGGAGCTCGGCTGGTCATCAGATTGCTAGCTTAGCCTCGTTCGTACCTCTGGCTAATCCAACTCCCCGTACCCGTGCTCCGTCGCTCTCTCGGCCCTCTTATTTGTCGACACTCCCTTATCGGGGTCCTCCATGCGTGTACGTATTGAATTTCGCGTTGTGTGCACATATGAGTCAGCTCTGCTGCTATTCCAAATCTCGTTTTTCCCTTCGTTCCCGGACTAATACACTAAGTTCTACCTTAGCTTTGTGATTTTGAGTGTCGGTAATTATTTGCTAGCGCGCTGGTCAAACTTCCCCATGGGACACTCTGAGTTGGGACTGACTCTTTGCGTTGAGATTAGAGCAAAGGTGTGTGTGAAGTTGTGCAATCTTCCCAATAACTGCAACAAATACTATTCGTTCCCTTCAGGATAAATTTTAGAGTGTACAACTGCAGAAATCGTGAAAACCTAAACGCCCCATCTCTATTAGAATCGAATCTCCCTTCAAACCAGTAATAATAATCAAACCAGTAACCAGTAAGCGTAATTACTCCTTCCATTCATCTGCTCTTTGCTTGAGTCTTCAAAATTTTCACATGAACTCAACTTTATAAGGATGTGTAGAGCCTCTTTGAGACATCCCGTTATCACACTTTCTACTCGCGTAAAGTTTTGGTCAGTCTGTGAGACTGCACAAATTCGCAACTTCGCGGACGTTGGCAGTAGAGCATGCAATGTTTTGGAGCATGTCATTTCTCTACCCTATTTCTTATTTTGCTTTTCATAATAGCTACGTATTATGACATATAGTTGCTAGCTCTGTTATCGCTGTAAATTCTTCTTTTGTTACGTGCAAGCACCGTTTCGCTTTTAGGGTCGCGGAATAAGGTTGGCTTGCATACCCGATCACCTTTCAGATGTAGCAATGCACGAAATGCAAATTCGAGAGTCTCAGAATATTTTTTAGACTTCAAACTCAACATTTACATTTTGACTAAATTTGATTTCGTTTCGTTGAGGAGAATCAAAAACTTGCAACAGTTAGATGCTTGGGAGATTATTTTTCACGCAGAAGAATTCGTAGTCATTTTTATCCTTGTTCTGCCATTCTGTCGTGCTATTCTATCCGAATAATCTGGTGCATGTCCGTCGCATAAATCAACTTTTGTTTCATATAGGAAGTGTAGTATCACAAGAACAAGATTCGTGGTGAAGACGTGTACGGGGTGGCGCTGGATGCTCCTCCTCGTCGAGGGCGGCAGCCGGAGATCATCAATGGAGCCATACCGTTGAAATCACATCCGAACGATGGTTGCTTCAACAGGTAAATTTCTTTTTTTTATGAATACATTTCATCAGCTCTGTTTTTTTTTTTTGTATATATAATGAAACTGAAAGCCTCACTGCCCTCATGTGGTTAGTTTAAATTGTAAAACCCTTTTTATTCATTTTATTGGCGTAGGCGTGCTGAGTTTCAGCGGTATATATGTTACTGTTGAGTTTCTCGAGAATTTTGCAAATTCTTTTACTAGCAACGGATCCAATAATCTCTTCAGATTACGTGTATCGCTATTGAGTCTTAGTTTTAATTTATCTAGTTATCATCGTCTACCTGTTCGTAAAATCATCTTCTAAAGGTTTGTACTGAAACCTTATGAGTTACCATGCGAACACACATGACTGGAAATGTAATCTCCCTCTCTGCGATTTATAAGTGAATTTTAGAATTCCGTACGCATCCCTTATTGCCACCCTTCTCTGCTTCATCGGTGTCATACTTTTCTCCGTCATGATGACGTGGGGCTTCAATGCTACTGTTGAACAAACAAGGAGGTCTCTGAGGATTCAGGATTGGCCGTGGCTTGACAAGGTGCGTAGTTTACCTCACTGTCACTATCCTGCTGAAAAATTTGGTTTCAGGTTCAAGTATTTTTTGTGGTGATCGCTGTTCTTATGTCTCTGTTTGCCTTGTTTTTTCTCCTTGTTGGATTCACAGCTACTGGTGCAACGCGAGAAGAGATATATAAACGTAAGTCATTTGACTGATACGACATGGGTAGAAAGTCACATTCTAGGCGATCGAGCGAAGTTTGGTGGACGGTGTGCATGTGCTACTGCCATGGCCTGGTGTGTTTTGCTGGTGAGTACTTGAGCTTGAGTGCAGTCCTCATATTATTTTTGATCTTCTTTGTATCCATGAAAAAATGGTAATGTCCATGCCGCAGTTCATAAATACCAAGGTCGTGCAAGATACTTGCCAAGTACTTGGAAATACAGCAGGAATTGGATGTTGAAGCTTAATTTAGCTGTAGAACCAAATTGTTCTAGCCGTCCTAATGCTGGCTTTTCGTCGATTTCTTAGATTCTGTAGGCGCTTTCAAGGACAGCCACAACCTCCTCATTCGTTTTTTTTTTTTTCAGTTAGTCTGTTGGCTATTTATCATATCGATATGTTCCGTTCTGTGCTGTTCATACTTCATATTCGATGACCTTTGCTATGCCATGCCGTCGTTTACTGAGAACGATTGCATTGACCTTGGAGTCTTCAAGCCGCTAATCAGAAGCTTTTCGAACTCTGTACGTCGATCTTCTCAATCTCCCAATTCTATTATTTGTCATTTAGGATATGAATTTATGTGGAGGTGATGCTCAGCAGTTTTGCGCGTTATCTTCCACAGCTCGATCTTGGTACGTGATCGGCTGGGTAGGAACTTGTTTCGTTATCCTTGGTCTAGCTTTTTTCCTTGCCATCCTTTCTGCCAACTATGCTCATGTGGGCAACGCTAGCAGGTAGTTTGTTTTTGTGCAACGCAGATTTTGAATTTAGCTGACTTATTGTAGGTATGTGGAGTTGCGGGATCTAGCACTAGAAACACCAACAAATGACTTTCCTCACTACAAAGCAGGAGATCCGTTCTACCGTCCGCGGCATCCCTCTGCCAAAAATGACCTACCGCAACCGCCAAGTGAACCTTATCCTAGGTATGTTTGTAAAATTTGGAATAATCAAATCTGCCCTCATGCGAGCTGTGCCGTTTTATAATCATTTCATGACATTTTCAACTGATATGGTTGTTCTGTTCTAACTAAGAGAGGACCTAAAGTCGAAATCGGTTTTCACTTGAAATAGATACCAATCTAAAGAGCATCAAGCGTTTCCAGAATTGTCTTTGCTATCTGCCAAGCGGCTCAAAACGCTGAGTTATGGGTGTTTTTTGGCTCAAAAAATTGAACGCGCATCCGGAACAAATTCGTCCAAGATTGCGCAAATGGGCCAGCGTTGGATATCAGAGCACTCTATGCATGATAACCTTTTGTCTAGTATACTCGTACTCAACACATCTTTGTTCGAACGCTGGAAAAACTATAAACTTTAATTTTACCTAGATTTTGCTATCATTTTTTTTCCATAAAAGACTCCATAACTCAGAGTTTACGGGCGCTCGGCAAAAATGCAAAGACATTTTTGATAGCGGATGCTTTTCAGATTAGTATTAATTCATTCGGAAAGCCGATTTGACTTTGGGTCCTCCCCTAGTAAGCACTAGAGGCACTATTGTTGCTTTACGAGTGGTCTTCCTGCTTTTTGCTTGCAAATTCAAACATTGCTACAAAATTGGGTCAATTTTACGTGCCTTTAATATCAATATTATTTTCCTGACAGGCATTACATTTCAGTTGAATATTTCTGATCATTTTTTGACTAACTTAATATGGTTCCTTTTGGAGTCATTAGAAGCTCTCTTCTCTCCTGGTACCTTTGACCCACTCGGAAATGCGATAGCCTCACACTCATTCTGATTAAGGTATCCACCTTATAGTGGTTCAACGTCATCCTCTCGATTGGCTGAGAAGATGTCCGAGTCACTCAGCTCGTATGCGTGGCGTCCTCACAAAAGGCCATTTTAAGTATTTTTCTTTCACATGTTTTTGTGCCTCATCGGCTTCCTTTCTATCAGATTGATATATTAGTTTTCACATCTTTTCAGAATTCGTTTTGCAGTTTCTTGTGTCGTTGTCTGTGTTGTCATTTTTTAGATTAGTGTATGTTCCATCTACTTCTGTGATGATTATAATACTTTCACTATGCCACTCACTTACACTTCTGATCTTCAGCTCGCTTTTAACAGCCTTGTATATCTGACTTCTCAGTCTTTCTTGCGACGCTGTCATTGACAGCTCTCTGACTCGTTTTTAGCTGTGTATGCTCCTAAGCAAATAAAGATTTTTCTTACTTTTTCTCGTAGTTCTATATGGTTTAAGCCCAAGGTCTTTTTCATTCAGTCAGAACTGGACTTCAATTAACTTATCTTCGCCACCTTCCCGTTAGAAATTTAAAAGAAAACGAATTATGTAATTTAAACCTTGATATTGTCTCATGATCCTGCCAAGCGCCAATGCGAAATTGGTCATGAGGTGCAGGTCGCTTAGCTGCTGTTTTCGTTGTTTCTTGAGACATAGATAACAGTTTTCAACTAATGATTCGGTGCACAATTTTACAAGCGATCCATGTATAATATTAGTTTTGGTGTAAACACCTCTAGAGTTATGATTCGCTTGGAATCAAATTATCCTAAAATCTTCTGATGGAGATGTTGAAGAATTTTGCATTATTGACGAACCATCATTTGAGAGAGGAAAACTTCTTGGTCAAAAATCTTGAACACCCCTTCCAGAGGCTAAAGGGAAGGAACCATTTCTTCTTGTTGCCCGACCAGAAATGGATTTGCACTGCCTTTGTAAAGGAAATGTATTTCGAAGTATCTCTGGAAAAAGTATCGATCTTTCTTTTACAGTCGCAAGAAGCGGCGTTGCATGTCTTTGGAGTTGCGGAATAACAGAAACCACATTTCTCAATCACAGGATACTCTGCAACAGTTGCAGTTAATTACACAGAATCTTGGTGCAATTATCAACTTGATTGGATCAGTGGTAAGTGACTTTCTCACACGAATACTTCGAGTCAATCAGAGGCCTAAGTAGAAATTGCAAAAAATCTTTGGGCGCTGATTTTTGCTTTGTTTTTATCGATATAATTACGAATTTCACGCATCAGAGTGGGCCAGCTACAGCTTCTTTGGGCGACATACTTGAGAGAAGTGCGGCAACGCTTGAGGAGTTGAAAACGCTCAGCATATCAGTGGAGGCCGAGACCGCTTCCGTTAGTTCGCGTAGTCTTTTAAGTTTTTATTTAAGGCTTCCTCTTGCGTAAATGCTCATCGTTCTAGGTCAAGGAAAATTTCTGTGCTATCGACTCTCAACTTGCTCAGCTTGATAAATTGTGGGCGAGTATCGACAAAGCTGTTGAATTTGTGGCAGAGGTGTGTTTTATTCAGAGTTTCCGTATGTCTAAAGCATGGTTGTAGTCATTTTTGGACAGTCTGTTTTTTCAAAGACCTTTTTTCTGAAGTCGTAGTTTTCTTTTTCATGAAATCAATAATAAGTTTTTTGAAATTGGTCTAGTCATGTTGATTATTATCTTCCCAGAAGAAGCAGCAGTTGACAGAACTGGAAAGCCTGTGCACATTAGTCGAACGTCAACTTGCTGAGCGCCACAGTCAATAATGGGTAACAGTACATCTTTCTTTTGTAGTTGTGCTGAAAGCTGATATTTACAGTTATTACTCGAAAAGGGAAGTATGAGGGAGATGAAGACGCGCAAAATGTTCCTGGCGGAATGGGTTCAGATGACGACGATGGTTCCGATTCGGATGCACCTATGGAGATCTCGTCCAAGCCTGGACCCGATATAATTCTTTCTGCGAGCCCCGAGAAGGAAATGAGTTTGTTTGAGCAGGTGAGTCATTCAACAACAGATTTGATGCTCGCACGCTTGCGTTGCTTCTTGTTAAATCGTTTGAGCTTTTTTCATTCTCATGCATACTTTCTCCAAGAAAAAATTTGATATTTTTGTTTGTCCTACTCTTTTCGCCTTACAGAATTGATTCCATTTAGATAGTTCAAAACAGAAATATTAATGGCCACTTCTAGGTACAAGAACGAAAAAGAGAGGAAGAAGAGAAACGACAGAATAGAACTCAAAGCAAGAAACGAAGACGAATCAAAAAACTTCAAGCAGGGGAATTTCTTGTTAAGGCCAAGTGAGTAATACTGGTTCCATGTTTGTAGCAATCCTGGTGGTTCAGAAAAGCGGAGTTCAAAGTGCTTACTCTGGACAAGGGGTTGAAAAAGTCTCTGGAGCCAGCAGTAAATTTCAAAGAGCAATTGCTGATGGCGCGTACGTCAGGGAGGAGAGAAAGAGGTGAATTCGTATTTTTGAAAATTCTAGAGAGAGGCGTGGCCGTGGCCGTGCTTACAGTCTGCCCCAATCCTAACCAGGCCAGAATCGGCATGGCGGGAATCCGCGCCGCGAGGGTTTCGCGCCACATCTGTGGCTAGCTAGCCTGCTCTCTCCTCGATCTCTTCACTCTCTGCGACAGCGCGCGTATGCAGCGCAATCCCCTAGCGCTGCGTGCGCGCAAATTCAGCCGACGTTTCGGCCTGATCCCGATTGGGGCAGACTGTATGTGATTTGTAAAGGTCAATTGAATTGAAAAAATTTCAAAATTACTTTTTATTATACGCAAATACATTTATTTCATTATACACAAAAACAAGATTTTTTAATTGACTCCCGAGATTATCGTTAGAATGAAGTTTCAGTGCCAAACGCAGCAGCTATGCGAGCAAAGTGGATCTGAATATTGTCTCTCAGCTGTCTGCTAACTCTGACTTCTTCTTGGTTCTGTCTTATCTTTGAATGTTGCTCGCCCTGTTATCATTTAGTTTCCAGTAATTAGTTGTTGATGATTATGACTGGTTCTATTTGTATCGTTGTTATAGTTGTGCTCGTATACTGTTGAACTGATGAAACTGAATATATTTATCAACAAAAAGTGTACCAGTACTGACTTGATCGCTATTTCTTGACTTTGTACAACAAAAAATCTCAATCTGGGTTACTTCTTCCACATCTCCTGCAGCATATCAAAGTGTGTATCTGAGTCTCGCTCCATTTGTTTGCTTGGTCGTGAAACAATTATGGTGTGGTCTGGTATCAGGCGGACTTCGGATGGAGGCACCGCTCGCTCATTGAAGAAGCATGGCAAGGCTCTTCTGAAAACATTTTGCTTTTTGAGAAAAGGAAGTCTTTTTTAATGCAGACTTGCCTTGCTGCTTGCCATAATTGCTTATTCCAAAGTATTGCTACGAAAGGAAAGACGACGGCATATATTGGTACAACCAATACCACCAACTCCGAAAAGGGCGCAAATCTGACTATCATTCGCTCTTCGGCTGTTCTGAATTTAGAAATTCAAAAAATGATTATGTAGTAGTAGACTTCTTTGTAAACGGAATCTCTCAGTTGCGATTTACCTGTACACGATGGCGAATACTAGCAATGATACAAGGCCTATCATTGTGAGAACTGCATGAACTGTGACTGAAGGGATCAGAATCCTCATAATACGGACATTTTCCTGGAACGAATCAGTACGCAGGTTGTAGAATTTGATTAAAGAGTTTGCAAAATGTATTGAAATGTATTTCATTTACTTCCGTTGAGAAGAGTCTCTTAACTAATCGAAGGGAATATGGGTTTGGCTGAATTTGATGCTCGTAGCCTCAGATAGGTTTTGACTTTTGGCAGCTTACCATAGTAGGACCCCTATCAAGCCAATGCCCAAGTTGCGCACAAAATGTCACTTCAGATTAGCGAAGATACATGAGGACCTCAAGTCGGCACCACCCCCTCCAGTAATGCCCGCCCATTCGTGCGCGCCCATCCAATCACCGTTTCGAGCGGCCCGCGGGTTCTTCGAAACGGGGATTGGCGGAGTTTTGTGCATTTTTGACTTCATATTCGGGCTCAGGAACATGTCAAAGCCAGAAACGATCAAAACATGGAAGTCGAGAATGTGGCTGGACGGTTTCTTTAATCACTCGTTATGTAGTTCTAGTTTTCGTTATGATACCATCATTAGATTTCCAAGCTACCAGAAAGGTGAGTATGACCACGCCTACGCGTAGTCCGCTTGGGCGATCAGGGATGGTCAGCATTGTGTAATGCTGAGGCGGAGATAAGCTCCAAAAGAGAATCTTTAGAAAAAAAGGGATTTGGCCTATTAAATGTACAACATTGGAAAATGCTCTCCTGGACCTTTTGAGTAATGTACAAGAAATGGTGTCATTGGCAATTTGCAGAAATATATTTCTGATTTCAAGAGTCCAACCTTTTCAAAAGCCGACTTAGATATGGCTTTTCATATTTATATTTTTTGATTTTTATTTTCAAGATTTCATTGAAATTTGTAAATCTCTTTGTAATGTGCCATTGAAAATTTAATAGGGAGAAGGCCAAAATTATCTTTAGTGGCAATTGTTTACTTATTATCATATCGATTAGTTAGAGCATGGGATGTGGAAGCGTGGAATTTGCTTTTTCTTTTAGCACATCCCACTCCCTTCTGATACAATGCTTCCGTGAATTGGCAGTCAGGCAGTATTAGCACTAACATTGTGCAGTCAAAAGTGCATCGAACACACGCTCAAGTTTGGAAGCTACGACCTTTGAGTTTTCTGGTTACAAGCCACTTCAAAGATTTTCTTTTTTATCTTGGTGATCACTGGTCATGCTTTACGCAGCCTTCCTGGTTTTGTGCACGTACAGAGCACCAATGTCGTTCTTCAACCATAATTAATCTTGTGATTGGCTGCCAACAGCAGCAACACCCTTCACATTTCTTGGATGACTGTCAGACTCTTCCTTAGTTTTTCCGCTTTTGATCCCCTATGAAAGCGCTGACGACCCCATCGGAAGGATGCGAAAAACCGCCTTGCATTCTCAGCCTTCGAAATGTACGTTCGAGGTGCAGTATTTAAGCTAACTCTTATTTGCATTTTTTGAGAGAACGAGCAGAACTGAAAGCCAATTCGATTCTCACGAACAGCACTGATTATGCGTTGCGAGAATAAACGATTTTCTGAATTCAACCTGGAAACCGTCAATGTTATCTAAACACACAGTATCAGCTGTAGCCGTAGTCATCAGCAAACTTTAGGAAGATTTACCTTGAAAATATCCATGTTCACAAAGCGCAAGGTATGTTTAACACAAGGATGAAATATTAGGTCGTTTCAAAAGTAATTTCGCTTTTTTCAAACGGGCCACCACATTTGACGGAACAAAGCTTTCTAAGAGATCTTGGAGGCATTAAATGCAGAATTTCATTCTCTTTCTCATGGTTATGAAACTGTTGCAAAACAGTCAATAAACTTTCAGAAAATAACCAAAATCTGCGACCCATGCTTTTTGAGATGGTCAAGTTTGACGATTTTTTAAAACTTTCATATCAATCCTCAGAAGCAGTTCAAGTAACGCGTTTATAGAGCAAACCCTACTAAATGCAAAACTACTTTTTTCTCCTTTCCACAGCTTGTCCTACATTTTTGACAGAATTTTAACTGATGCTACCGATTTCCATACTTGGTCAACTCAAATCTCGCAGAACATCAATGAGAGAGAGCAGCTTGCGCGCTGTTTGATGCAGCTTTTTTCCTCTTTTTAATAGATGTTTTTTGTTTCCGATTCGTTTAGTTTCCGGGGAGAAATCATCATCACTCATTTCTTTAGCGAGACCCAGGGTGTACGCGAAAAAATCGAATTTGACATTTCGAACACGTAAACTCTCATTTGCTTGATAAAATCAATATTAAGTCATACATCATTCTGAAAGCTTGAAACTCCGATTAATTACTGATGTTTGATGCGATTGTGGCTGAGGTGGGCCTGCCAAAATCCGATGGTTCTGTTAAAAAATCTGTTAAAAAATTACGGCGAGCTAAGAGAAAGAGAAAAAAGTAGTACTGTATTCTGTAAGGCTTACTCTATCAAATCTTCACTTGAACTCCTTCTGAGGACTGATACGAAATTTTTAAGAAATCGTGAAACTTGACCATCTCAAAAAGTATGGGTCGCAGATTTTGGTTATTTTCTGAAAGCTCACAAACATTGTTGTTACAATCTCATAACCATTAAAAAGAGAATGAAATTCTGCATCGAATGCTTCCAAGACCTCTTTGAAACTTTTGTCTCATCAAATGTGACGCCCGTTTGAAAAAAGCGAAATTACTTTTGAAACGACCTAATATTTTGAGGTAGAATTTACGAACGATTACCTCAAAGGTTAAATAACTGTGTGCTGTGAGATAGATTAGGAATGAGCTTAAATGAGAAAGAGGTCTCATGTTCTGATTTCATTCGCATAATGGCTGCGTAAAATAGTCCATCACAAGATCGCAAAAGTAGCAGCGCAAAGTAATTTTGATTGAGTTATACGGTCAACGATGGGTAATGAGGCGGTTAGCGACCCAGCTAATCTTTGGATGGTTTGATTGAGGAACAATTTTCCGATTGTCTTACTAGGTGGAGGAGAACCAAAGCCCCTCTTTTGTTTTTGCCTTGCTCTCTTTTGGCAGCTATCGCATCGTTGTTTACCTGCAGTTGATAGCGTTCCGTTAATGTATGCATGGCGTTGTTCACGAATTCATTCACTTGTCTTCGTTGGTTTGATTGAAGAAGAATTATGAAGTAGAGCAATGCAGCCACCTCCAATATCGACATGACACAAAGCGAAAACACCTAAAAAGAGCAGCTGAACCGAAATTAAAAGGACACTAGAATTAGCTTACGGCAGTTCTGGGATGAGAGACGTAGACGGTACAGTAGTGCACATAGCCTGGATCGGCCCGAACGAGCACTGAGAGCACCGCGAGCAGTATGGAGATTAGCCACTAAAACGAAAAGCTACCCCGAAATTCTTGAAAAGTTGCAAATGTTCAGGCTAATTTATTCAAAGACTGGATTCTAAAAGCATCAGCCAAAATGCTTCTATTTTTTTCGGAAATCTTCAGAGATATAGAAGCTCGATTTTTGAAATGTAGCTTGAAACAATCTCACTTCTTGTTATACCCAATCAGTGATCTACAGACACTGAAATTGATGGAAGTATTGATGTGCAATCACAATCACATGGTTTAGACAAATATGTGAATACGTACGTAATAAAATCAAATGTAGTCATTAGTTCCACTCATCTTTCACGGAACTCCAATAATGGAGTATTCAAAAACTGCCATCGTTCAGAAGTCTGAGCACACTTCGTCATAGCATAACAGAACGATTTTTTGCAGCAATTCTGCGACTTTTGATCCTCATTTGTTTAACAAGATACTTATGAATCATCACTATGTTAGCAAGAAATCCTGCTGTAAAATCTTATGAATATTATACGCAAATGATTGTATCCATTTCAAGTGCGAAAGAAGTGCTGTGCAATTTTCTGATGGTTAGAAGAAACTCCCTAATAAGATGATGCGTTGCTTCTCGATGCATATGCTACGTAAACGTCTTCTCCGATAGCGCAGAGATCATATTTCGTGCATCAGTAATGGAAAGGGGGCAAAGAACGCTTGTGACTCAGCACTTATCACAGTCTCAAATTTCATTATTATTGAAAAAATTTCTGTGAGCCGCTTAGCGGCTATTAGTACTTCCAAGGTCCTATCGCATTTTTTGCAAGTCAAAGGATAACACACATAAAAGGAAAAAGGTTTTGGCTTTGTAAAAAAGTCGAGCTTTGTCAAGCTCCAGTTGCGGACCGAATATTATAAGCTTATATCATTTTATTCTGTTGCCAAAGATGTGAAAATTGCGATTGGAAACTTTCTATATTCATTCATGACCTACTTTTTGCGAAAAAATTTCATATTGTTCAGACGCGCTGCGACAACCTCAAAAAATCAGTTTCATGATTTGTGTAGTTCTGAAAATATAATTCCCGTAGGAAGTACCGTTCAGTTAGCATATGCACGTCTTTTGCCAAAAGGCGAGCCATGAGGCCTAAGTACTGACGAGCTCAGATTTTGCCAGCTAGGCGATCGAGCAAAAATGGTATATTTCTTCTCTCTGTGAACTTTTTACATCTGAAACGTGTAGGATGCTACTGTAAGCCAGAGACTTCTCCTTTCTGGAAATTCTGAACAAGGCTCCACCATGACAGCGAAAAACCATTAAAAGAAACCACAGAGGTTTTATGGACTAATTTACTCTGCCTATTCCCTCTATCCCACTACCCATTCAGTCTCACTCACTTCCTTCTTCAAATCGTCAAGATGAATCTTATAAATTATTTATTTATTGGGCGTTTATTGGACTGGTGGATGCTTACGTGGATGAAATCATCAACAAAAGCTTAACAAACCTGAGCTCCAATAAGGATGAGAGCCACTAAGCGTGACCCATGGACCTCGTACGTCTTGTATTTCAAAGTTGCAATGGTACGTTCCACAGCTAGTATGAGAATTCCGCTCAATGTGGCATAAATGGACAGCACCACTGGAAATCTGAAGAGAAAGCGTTGAGGAAAAGCCAAGTTAAAGGAGAAATTCCCGCAGAAAATTATCAATAGTCAGTCAACCAACCTTGCAATTGCGCACCATTTCGCTTCGTACAGGGTTTTACAGGGATTATCTTCTGTTAGCGTTTGAACCAAACTGTAGTGGTAATTCAGAATCTTGGAGTTTGAGTTCTGTTTCAGTATGCACTTACCTGTAGACAGCGATAATAAGTAACTGGGTGCAAGCGATCCAAGCCGCCAAGCTCAGGCTGGCCAGAGACAGTCGCAGATTCACATGAAGATTTTGGGAAGAACGTGAGAGCAGCACGAAAATAAACAGTGCTGAGGCAACGACGCCGATGAAGCAGAAGAAGATGTGCACAAATCGGATCGTCTGAAAAACGAATTTGCGGAATTGTCATTGTCTTAAAATCCTGTGAAATGTTTGAACTGAGGTTTTGCTGTAATAAAATTGATAAAATTTTCCCAAATAATGATCCATATTATTAGACCGAAAAATGCTGCTCTAAAATGGAAAAGTTCTGTGTTTTGTTTTTGCTGACAATGAGCATGATTGGAAACCTCTACAGTCAGAGCTTCGTTCATTCCTCATCGAATCGTAGCAGTTGCGGCTTGCGATATTTGACAAAAAGGCTATATGTTGAAAAATCTTCGGAGCCAAATATGGCTACTTCAGCCTTTTCGCTCAAACACAACTCAAAAAAGAGCTATGATAGATTCAAAAGAGTCCTGCGACCGCCACCGCTTTGTGGTACTTATCTAAGGAAACATTTTCTAACACATGCATGTAGTTCTCTTGAAAGTGGAGTGTAGAATAATGCAACAGCAAAGTAAAAAAACGTCAATGGAATTGTGCAGTGACGAAAATTCAACTAGTGCATATATCTATTTTAGTGCTGCAAAAACTTTCGCGTTTTGGCGATGATTGTTTTTACTTATGAATTGGCTAATCAAAGAAGCTTCCTCAAGAACAGAGATTCGCGAACCATCACAAGTGATCGAAGCAGAGCATATAACATTGTTTCTGTGAGTAGAATTGATGTATCCTCATAAATTTGCAAATCAAATATCATTCTTTGAGCTTGTAAATATATAATACAGTGTATAGAACTTTTAGTCTAAACAAGCAATATTCCCGCGAATATTTGCAGTTTTTCATCTCACTAGATGTACCGATGTACCTGAATACCATTTACGATCATCAGATCAGGATAGAGTCATACTTAAATTTTTTGCACAAAATTGTTCATCTCAGGCATTGCTTATTTATCATAAGAGAATAAATAATAAGAAGATACAAGTAACTCTGTCATATTTAACTGCCTAATTGTGATCTATTAATGCAAATGTAGGCTAGAAATAAAGCCTATAAAACTGCAAATTTGAGATCGACTATCAAACCTCAGTCCTGATGAAGTGAGGTTTGATAGCTGAATTCAAGTTTGCAGTTTTGTAGGCTAGAATTGGCAACAGTCAGGAGATTGTAAATGTTCATTTTACAGTAAGTTACATGAGAGCTTTGCATCATAAGACATACAAGCAAGAGTTGAAATTCAGGAGACTGAACTTCCAATCTTAAAAGGCACTCCGAGTTGGTGTCCAAAGCGCCTATGTATGTGAATACTTAGATAATGACTCCTATTAAACGAATCTGCTTTGCATACAAATTCCCACAAAAAATCTGTTAGAAATTTGTGTAAAATTGGAAGATAAGAATAATAGACCAACCTGGATAAGTGAGTTTGTGGTAGCATGGTAAGCAATTTGACAATCCTCCAGAGTATAGTTTTCGATGGAAACAGAGTGGAAGAGAAGGCCCTAAATAGTATTGCGGTCAACAGCCAATAAAGCACCTCTTTCCAGTGTTCATAACAGATTTTAGAAGTTAGATTTGAGATGAAGAATTCATGAATAGACATTTTTGGTCAAAGACTTAGCAACCCTGATCCGCTGGAAAAAAATCGGGGAGGAGAACGGGGGCGGGGGGGGGGGGAGAGTATTTTGATAGGAGCGACCTTTGTAACCGGATGGACATGTAAACGCTAAAGTTTTCTACTCGCTAAGCGTACGTCAGTTAAGTAACAAATATACCAGTACAAAAATCCGCTCAAAAACAACAAACTAAAATAAGAAAACCAAACATAACCTCTAAATCAAAATGACTGCAGTACTTGGAGGTGTTGAAGTTTTTAGATGATTGGCAACATTATTCAAAAAAGGTACATTAACTGTTGATAAATGTAAATTTTAGGTTAAGCAATGCTTACCTTGTTCGCCGTCTTCACTACTTCATCAATAATAGTGGTGGTATCCATTGATGTTGTCTATCACTAACCTGGGCAGCTATAGGGAAAGGAGATGAATTACGAATAATTTCTGAAAAAAAAAACAATTTTTTATCGAATAAAATTTCGTCATTCAAGATTACGTAAGATTGGACAAGAAGGATATAGAGGTAGTACAGATCACTAATACGATAAGATCGCTTTAGAATGATAGTAATTATAACATCCCAAAGAAGGTTTTGATCAAGAGATCAGTGAAAGCAGATAGTTGAAGCAGCCAGGTTATGACAAAAATGAAGGTAATCGCTCAAAAAAAGATAAATATTATCGTGTAAGAGTTTGCCCTCTTTCAAGCATCGTTGTAATGTTCTTCCTGTTTACAAGAAAAGACCACGCAGCTATCCGCTATCAATAACAATCTCAATAAAAAATCAGAAGCTAACATTACTCACTCAAAACACATCTGCACAATCTAGCATATTTTTAAACATTTAAAATGTGTATTTCTAGGCTGCTTAGCTAATCAGGAGGAGAAATCAGCGACGAGAACGCGACAGACAGTTAACGAGTTTGTTTGTTGGCAGAAAATCCAGTCACAGAATGAAAGCAAAGCAAATCGAATCAACGCATTGAAAGTACTCGTGAGCCTATTCGCTATTACCAGCATGTGATCCCTCAAATGTTACCCGACACGAAATATCACAATTATTTCGAGCAACTTCGAACGTTTTTGTGCCCATTTAATTCAAAGCGAATTTTAAAATTGAACGCGAACTTTCAAAGAGGAAGTTCTGAAAATGGAAAGTAGACGTGAGTTTACTTACTATTCAATATCGAGAGCTCTATAAAAACCTAATTGTCATGAATGCAAGTCACATGTGCGTGGGCTGTGCAATTAGGGATAGTTTGGGCTTCGCTGCGAATGTGCCTCGCGGCTGTTTGATTAGGCGAATCGTGGCAATGTAGAGTAAATTTGAAGAAAGTGGGCTTGGAGCAACTTTCGTTTTTTATCATTGAAGAAGTTTCAAATGAGATGTAGTGTTGGCAAAATAGAATTGGAGAGAGATTCAAGTGGAGAGCTTTGACAAATTTTTTCAGAAGGCCCTTGCCCGATAATCGTCTTGAACTTGAGCGCATTCGTTACGTTGCTCTCAAGCTTCTCAAGTAAACGACCCCTGCCCACATACTCAACTTCTTTACCAGCAAAAACATTTTGAAATCTACTAGCAATTACACGCCCATCAAAATCAAAATATATCAAGGGCAGAAATATTTTGATTTTGATGGGCGTATAATTGCTAGTAGATCAACGTTAATCATGATCAACACAAGCGATTGAAAGTTCACAAGACTAGTAAAAAAAACCTCTAGATTTTCCAATTTGTTACCTTGCCTACCATTCAGCCTAAGAAAACACTGCTTGATCCAGGGTTTCGACGAATTCAGAGCGAGGATAATAAGACTTACACATTTTCTCCGAAAATGTTCAGCAACTGCCGAAGAAGTACCAGGTCGTTGCGAAATTTCATGCGATTTGTTCGACCTATCATAAAACTTGAGGCGTAAGAAGATACATATGGTTGATAATCGACGCAGTTTCTTTTCCTCTTTGTAGCAGTGCTTTTAAACTGATTGTTATAGTATTCATATTGAATTACCGCCAAGATTCCAAACCTAGCTGGTACCATAATCAACTTTGGCTAATTTTCAAACTCTTCAGTCCAAGCTTTTGGAAAAGAAAAAACAGATAGATAGTGTAAACATTTTGTAACTAACTTTGCGCTTTTCCTTCCGGCTCCATAAGACGTATTTGATTCAAAGACTTCATTTCATCGAAATAGCACGATACATGCTCGAACTAGAGATCAAAATTTTCCTCAAATAAGAGTCAATCACAAATAAAACTTGCAAAACACGGTATTATTATATATTACTCTCAAGAATATAGCCACTTGCTAAAATAGAATTCGGCATCTGTGTGCAGTTGTGGAATTGAAATCATAACAATTTTGGTTCGAGTTCCCACAAATGGAAGCGAAACAAGGGGAGAAAAAAGAAAAGGTTGCTTCAAATGATACCTGAGTGTCTCACCACATGTCTCTATGAGGTTTGGATTGACTGCATATGGAATTTGATGAAAAATTGGTAATATCTATAGAAAGCATGAACAGCCCGTTGAAGGAACCCAAAAATATTTCTTGCAAAAATTCACTTCATCGATACGTTATTTTCTACTCCAAAAATGGAATGAAGATTTCGAAAACCACGCCTTGGACATGATAAAAACGATAGGACGGGAACCATGTCGACTATTTGACTGAGCAAAGAGAAGTCAATTTAAGAACGAAGCCACTGGAAAGTGGAAGAAAAGTTATATCGAATAGTGCTCCAAGCGTATTTAAGCCTTCATTCCACGTATGTTTATAAATCGAAGAAATGAGAGCGAGAGTATTATGAATGGTGATTACTAGGCTGTTGCATAAGTTCTGTCCGATTTGAATTTTTGAGTTTAAAATGTCATAACTTTTTTCAGAGTCAACTTTTTTCCAAGGTCTTAGTTTCTATGTGTTGAGCAGTCCCTTGGCTAAAAAATGCATGTTGAGATCTGCGCAAATCTTTGTTAAGGAAGAACCAAGAATGCAAAAACTTCGCAGCGTTTTTCTTCGAATCTGTCTTTTTTGACATGGTAACGCTCCCTTATGAAATTTGATAGGCATCTTTTCTAATAATGGATGGATAGAGAAATTTTCGTAGATTATTATGCAACATGAAAGAGCCCATAGGGTTTGCGCTGCCGAGAGATTTTTTTGACCGAACAAAAAATTAGCCACTTTTTGACCTCGCTTCAGCACATGTGTGCATGCCTATTTATGAACTACGAACGTTTTACAACTGACGTGAGCGCCGAAAAGGAATTGGTGGATGGGCCCTGTTAGCTCTTGCTTTGCCCTAGCACCTCCAACTTTGAGCTTGTCGATTACTTCTATTCGCAGAAAGTTATTGCTTGTAAAACATCTATACCAAAGATTTATGTTCGAGGATAAATTTCACTAGCAAGACGTATTCTTCATGGGACCGAACTTCTGCATATACTAGCATTCCATACCCTTATTCCGAAGCCAATGAAAGAACCTGACTTGAAGGGCGCATTGTGGAGATATCCTCGCAAGGACATATTTCTGGGGATAGAACGTACCTCGGCCACTTAGAGATTTTAGGCCTGTGATCTCCGTACACTAAGAATTTTATTGAATTCTGGTATGCTTTAGAAAGCGCAAGGAAAGCACTTTTCAATGATACCAACCGTATCGAATTAGAGATGAAATTCTCTTAGAACAGCTGCTTCAAACATGAGGCAAAAAAATCGGACAGAACTTATGCAACAGCCTAGTATTTCAAAATGAAATCAAAGTTGCCAATCACATGGACGAAAAAAACCACTATAGCTGAAATTATTCCAGCGAAGAAAGCAAAATTCAAGAAGCGGCAATCGGTAGTACGAACAATAATATTTCGTAGAAGTGCATGGTAGAAAATGATGAAAGCGTCAAAAAGAAAATCTCATTGTATTGTAGCCTTGCTTTGTCTTACTCTTTCTGATATCTATTTAGTTCATGAATGATCCAACTGCTAAGATTTATCCAGATTAAGATCATAGAATCTGCTCTCCCGTTACCACAGATGAGAGGAAAACGGCGGCAAACCAGTTCTAGGCAGGGATGGAACAGTAGGAGTTTGAACTGTTTAGGGTTCGGCAAGAATTTTGGTAAACAGAATTAAATGCTTAGAAACTGCAGAGTCCCAATCTCATGAAAACTTTGTGAGACAGACACGGCTGCGGATCATTGACCATTCATTTAGTGATAGATTAAGTGAGAACGATGAAGGATGGAGGTCTTTGAACAGCAGTTGCCAGTCCGCGACGGCTGCAGTATCACCCTCATAAGCTTGCACTAATTGAGATGCGAACGTTACACGGCTGAGCATAACGAAGATTGAAGGATAGCCGTGGCTTAAAAAAGCAAATTGTGCGGTTTTGATGAGTAATCGGTACTTTGCGTCTCCAAGCATGCAGTCGACATGCACAAAGTTCCGAGATACAAGTCTGGATAAATTATAATTTGGAAATCATTTGCCATCAGGAGCAGGGTGAAAATAGTGCCTTCGCGAAAAATGGTCGCGAAAATTTCGAGCTTGAACGATATTTACAAGCAACTTCTTCTTCATTTTGAGCGGTTAAAATAAATTCAGTGTTGTAGATTACCAGCTTTCAAACAAAGAAATCGAAATTTTTGTTGGAATCATGAGCTTCACCTGTTCGCACGCTCGAAGAACTTTCCGAAACGTTCTTGAAAATCATGATCGTGCAATCTTTGTTCTTGTCTGCGTGAAGCTAAATTCAAATTCTGCAAACTCAGTAAGATCCGTTGGGACAAAGAACGAGATGATTTGATGACGCTCAATAGCAATGGCGAAAGGTATCGATGCAATCTTGTGTCTCAAACTGCTTAATAAAAAAAGGCATCTCGATCGTGGAAGCTTGAAATGAGATTAAATCAGAAAAGATGGTGTCATAACAACAATAAAATTAAAGCAAAATCAACTGCTGAAAAACTGTTCTTACATAGTAAAGTAAAAGGGTCTTCAACCAAACATTGGTCTAGCCATCATAAAACACAGCAGGAATTATAAATCTACAAACTAAAGCGGCTATGGATTACAGTTTATTTAGTAGGTGTAGCATATTATTTGAAGAAAATATTTTTGATAAAATAAAAAGGTTGAATCAAGAAGTTGACGAGTTCTTTCAATTTCAAGTTCTCAACCTTCTCTGTTTTAGAATATTTGAGTGAATAGACTGAATAGACTTCGAGAAAACAAAGCAGGAGATTTTGATAAAACAATAATAGCGCAAGTTCTAGACTCTCGAGATCATCTTACTTCGTAATAAAGGAACGGCTAGACGATTGTCATCTCACTTGCGCTGTGTTTTGATGCAATTCTACGATGTGGCAAGCAATTGCTGGGGCGCTGTCCGTGCTCCTAGGGCCTCGCCTCAAAACACGGACAAAATGAGTGAATGAAATGTCTTGCTAGCTGCGTGAACGATCGGGACTTAGTCGCCGTTCCCACAAACATCAGAAGATTGCGAGGCTAAGTGAGCCGTGGCTTGACTGGCTATACATAAGCTGAGGATGTCGGTAGATGTCTCGAGGATTGGACTAATCTATTTTGTGCAGGTAATAGCGGCTCTTCAGTGCAAACGCACAAACAATGCAGTTGTTTACTTCGGTTCGTTCTTAGCTAGCTCGCAGCGCTGGGACTTTGGTATGATAAGTGACAGCAAAGTCTTCCGTTTTGAAAAGCTTCATTAGTTATTTAACTTGCTTCCGATGACAAATTGGGCTGATAGATGTGCTCTGTATCACGCAAGGAACACATTTAAGTTGTTTGCTCACAAAAGTGCTCTTAAAAGCTCATTCACACGCTCTTCTACATGAAATTCCTATTCTGTCAGGCCTTCAAAGACCTGTCGCAAATAAGTACATTAAACTTACGCTGAAGAAAGATAATCACTGTGACATTGTTATGAACTCGCCGCACAAAGTAAACAAAAGCATCATTCGTAAATTTTCTTGATAGGTGACGAATCTCAGTGACGGTTCTCTTGAAGATAAACTGAGTAAAGCTATAACACTTTGAAGGAGTTCTAAGGAAGAATACGTCGCAACAAAAAACTATCGTCCATTTTTCCAAAAGTTGAAAGCTGCATTATAGCTTCTATGGGAATAATTTCAAAAAGGTGTGAAATCTGAAGGATCTTGAAATAAGCTGGCGCTGGGAATATTTTTAGAAAAAATTTTGGACATTAATCTAAAAGATACTTTTCTGTGATACTCAACGATAATTTGTGCAATGACTGTCGTTGATCACATTACATTTATCTCTCAAAACGATTACCTCACTACATGGGAAAAAACCAAAAACTCTGTCATATTCCCTATTGTCTTGAAATCTGAGCATTTGTCACCGATAACAACCTGTACAGCAAAAGAAAATTACTGAATTTGCAAACAAGAATTTTTCTTGGAATCGATTCTCTCACAAAATACTAATTTTTGTTTGAAATCCATGGTTTTTTTTGCGGTACAGTCTATCAAAAATTTCTGGAAAGTCCACCTTGATGTAGATTTTCCAGATTATAATAAAAGCTCGTGAGCTATGCCAATTTCTTACAAGCAATTTTAAAAGGATAAACATAGCAGACACAATCATGGCAGAATTGGCTATCCAGAAAAAAGTACATGGAAATAAAGTCTTTTATTGTCGAAACTCGTTGCTGATTGCATGAGAACATGCGCTTTGATTGAATTTCGGATCTTCTCGGGTTAATCTTCGGAATGAGCTTTGAACTAAGCAAAACGGAAGGATGCGCGCGCACTAAGGTTTCTATTACCAAAGATGGACAAAGATTTCAACGAAAATTCTGCAAATTCTGTTTAAAAAATCTTTGGTGCATATTATAGCAGTTTACTGAGTATACTGCATTTGAGCAATATAAAAACTCGAGGCGATGGGTTGGAAACCAACAGATGTTTTAGAGGAATCCGATTTTGACTCCATTAGAAAGAGTAGGTCATAGTACACACTCAAAGTAATATTAAAAGTTGCTGGATCTAGTAGTTTTTTTTCCAGAGAACGAAATGTGAGAAATTTTTAAATGTCAATTTTCACCAACCTTTACAACGCGATATGGCAACAATAATTTTCGCATTATGTATCAGTGGATAGGCCTGGTTTTCTCCCTCTTTATTACTCTATATCATTTTCCAAAAACTCTGCGATACTTGGGTTCCATTCTAATTAGGAGTCGATGTCAAGCAGGGGTTTTGATGGAGCGATGGGAATTGATGACGAATTTGCGGAAATGTGATGAGGAAAACAGAGCTTGAGAGTTTCAAATTCCTGATGATTACAGATTCTTCCATATGTGACTCGAAGTGTATAGAAATACTGGGGCGAGATCACTGAGCTCAGAGATTGAATGAGACGAGTGCGGAAGCCGAGTTTGGCTCAAGCTCACTCCTAGTGCGTAAGTCGTAGAATATTCGAGTGAAAGGCCACGGCCATCCTCTACTCGTGAGACCGACCGAGTTTCCGAGAAGCAGGGTACGTAATTAACTTGGGCAACATATTGGGGCGGTCCGCATATCTTGCGCCAAAATAGAAAAGATTCATTCGGAGTTTCAACAAACTATTCAATTCTTTTCAATTTTTGTCATATACCTTGTAATACACAAAGAGAATGTTCTATTTTACTAAGCAAATTAGAGTTTCAATTAGAAACCAAATTCAATGTCAAGCAAAAAAAGCTTTGATTTGGCTTTACATAGCTATTCACAAATCCTATCAACACATTTCTCAATCATAAAGAGCGTTCGTACCACATTAAGGATAAACTCAAATTATCGTAAGCCTTCTAGCATATGAACGAACAAACTCCGACAAAATTTACTTGAATGGATATTTTTTTGTACCAATACGAATTTTTGCCTGAAGTGTGTGTAAAAAGCGCAGGAAAACGCGATTTTCGAAAATTTTGGTGCAAAAATCATATACCAACCTTACTAGAAGTCTGAGATTATACACCAAAATCTGTAAAGCCGTCAGAAATATTCGTGAAGTTCCGTTACACATTTTGCTGATTATTACAATGTTTGTGATCAGAATATATGAATTTGCATCAAGTACGTTTTTTTGAAAATCGCATCTTTCTGTCACGCCGCTCAAAAACTCACTTTTCGTGAAGACATACAGTAGTAGGGATTTTACTCTGTTAGAAAGAGTAGATCCAAGAATTCGCATTGCCGGTCTTCACTTCAAAATGTTAACATTTCTAAGGCCCAGACCGATTCCAAAAATCGATTTTTTATAGCTTTGATTTATATACTACAGTGACTATCGCTTTGAACTTTCTTAGAAGACTTCCAAAAGGAGGGATCACCAATTTTGGCATGTTTGAACCAGCCTAATAATTTGTAACGAAGAGATGTATGATTTCTGCACATTACAACGCATGAAAGTATTTACAGGAGGAATATACAAGAGATAGCGCAAGGCTTATGAGCACCGAAAAAAGTGTTGTGGCTATGTCTGAAGCGCTCAAGATTATTATCTCAAATCCTAATTAGGGGCTTTCTCTCTTACGGCGTATTCATATTGCAGTAGAAAAAAGACATAAAAATGATGGAGCTCAGAATCCAAAGGCCATGAATGTTGCAGAATCTGCAACACCGCATTTGCATTTTTTAGCGCTTGGCTTTACTAAATTATATTTGCAGAGGATTTTTGCACTCCCAAAGTGCATCGCTCAAAGCATCATATTTTTTTGTTTGTTGGTTTCTAGGGATTGTATTACGCACTAAATTCGTAACAGCTGCCAGTCATAAATCCGTTTTATGGCACAATGTTTTGAAGATAAAGTTCCAGCCATGCAAACAGAAAGAATTGTTGAGAATGGGTAACAGCTGTGCTGGAAGCGGCTAGGGTTTACCTTCAAACAGTTTTTTTTTTTCATTGAATGGAATACTGCGTCCGACATCATTTGTTCCAAGCGTGAAACGGTTTGATTATGGCATTTTAAAAATGTATGACATAAACTCACCTTACAATGCTGGCGCAGAATATCTCAATACGAAAAAATTTACTAAATTACTGTACTTTGTTTGAAGCAACTGCTTTGTTACGTAGGATCATTTAATTGTTATGCGGCAAATCAATCAATAATAATGGCTTTGATTATTCAAAAGATTATACAAAATTCTATAGGAAAAATACCCTCAGATTCTTGGGAAAATGCTGTAAATACTATGCATAGTTGGAAATTAGAGATACATCTATACTTTCTATCTCAAATGGTTGCGGACACCATTCTTCCTTCGTGAGTGGTTCTGGCTGTTACGGAATTTCTTGGAAAACACCACAGACCGGATTTTGAACACATTTGATTTACTAGATCTGGCAAAAGTTTACTCAATAAATGAGGCAATTTTTTTGAGTGAAGTGCTAAGCAGGGTTGGGCTAATGCTTGTCGAAATGGAACATGCAGAAGATTGAATTTCTCTGCAGCCGTATCTATTTCATGTCGTGAATGCCTGTAAATGTAGCAGTTTTCGTGCGTTTTCCAATAATATCTTCTTCCTAAGTATAAATATATGGAAATGATTGCGTCAAGAGTGAATTTAATACATATTTGTTCTATTCTGGTATAAAAGATGAGTCAAGCTTCTTGCTCATTATAGCATCAGCTAACAGATGATAAAATATCGCGAATGAAGTGATATCAGCGAATGATTGTTACTAGTGGTAGGGTACGACTTAAACTGAAAAAATTGCAATTATCATTAACTTGCAAATGTATGCCCCGTGGCTTGCAATTAGGTATATTTCAACATGATATGTACTTGCTTTAGATGCCTGGAAATTATTTTCTGATCCACCAAGCTTCTTCAAACATATAATTCGCTTGATGGTAATGAAGACTTGACTATAACCGTGATAAAATTTCTACGTAAGGATGTCGGGACGCAGCTAAGCTCCGCCTGCTGCTCTCCCGTGAGCTGGCCGAGAAGGTCAGATAGGAGCCAGTGACCCCCTACGACCGCGTCCCGTAAGGCTGCCTAGTCAGTCTTCCCCCTTCCCCTTTCTTGTAATATATGTAGATAATAAATATATATAATACCAACCTGTACCGCTACACATCAAGCTAGGGCCCGTACACCCCTAGACTTGACATGGAGGTCCCAGGGAAGATTTCTTTTTTTAGAATTCTAGAATAATTTTTTTTCTCTTCTCAACTTTTGATATGGGTTCCAAAAACTTACCCCCCTCCCTTCTACAATTCGATCGATCGCTACGGACGTCACCAACGAACAACTGTGTGTGAGTGTTTTTTTTTATGTTGCACAAATATATTAGCTGTGTGAGTGAAATATCTAATCTCTGTGTGAGTCAAATATTTAACCTTTTCAGAAAGAAAAAAAATTATTAAATAAAATAAAATAAAAATTATTTATACAGTCCTGCGAACAGTCCCATTTTGTCAATTTCTTTCTTTCGTAAAGCGCTCGCATTCTCCGTGATCCGTGATTCCGTGAATCCGTGAATCCGTGAATTTAAAAAGCGCATTTAGCAGCCGTGATCCGTGATGCCGTGATCCGTGATCCGTGAATCCGTGATCCGTGATCCGTGAATCCGTGAAACCGTGATTCCGTGAATTTTTGTTAACTTATTTTCTTTTTTTTCTTTTTTATAATTAGACAATGGACTTGTTCGCAATTGCTAGCACAAAATTTACTGCAGTATTAGACCCAGAAAGATAAATCTGCTGGCCCACTGCAGATAACTTCTGCTGGGAAGTGTCGACAAAACGTAATGCTTCGACCTCTCAGGAAATATAGCAAAACCTAGTGCTACTGTCCGCGCGCGGTGACCCCCTTTGGCTATAGAGCAACGCAGCTGCCCTCGCAAGTTGTAAGCATGTGACCCGCGACAAATTTTTTTGTGACAAATTAATATTATTTGAGCGCTATGACCTTTCAGCTGCGATAGTGCAAATACGTCTGCTTTGTGTCGCGATAAGCCTTGGAACAGGATTAAAAATTGCGTAACCTATCCTTTTACGATTATGATATACGGCCAGTAACAACAGTTGCACGGTATGACCCCTTAGCGTCTGTTCTTATGCAACTTATACTGCCAACAACAACAGTTGCGCCCGATATGCCGCTGCCGTATGTCTTACGCAACTTATATTATCGTAACATTTACTTTATGCTGTCGAATAACAAAACATGCAAAGTTTATACTTTTTCAAACATTTAGAGATTATAATGTACTATTTAGCAAGAATGTACACGCATGAAAGCTTTAAAAAAAGGTTTGCCAGCTCTAGTAATGTTCCGCGCCTCACAGATAACAATAGTACTCAAATCATTATTAGTGCAGGATCGTACTTTTGAAGATTTACCGCGTTTTGCTACAATTTCCCATTCATTGAACAAACTTCGCATAAAAGATGCAGTTTTTCTTTGGAGCAAGGAGTGAGAAATAGCATTCCAAGCATTAAAACATGCCCTAGTGGATGCGCTTGTTTTAGTGCTTCCTATTCTAGGAAAACCCTATATCATCCACACCGATGCATCAACCATCGGTCTCGGCGCGTGCCTCCTACAAGTCAATCCGGAGACTAGTAGTGAAACTTTTGATCGCACATCGCAGCCGCCTTTTTAAAATTCATGAGAGGAATTACGCAACTTCCGAGTTAAATTTTCTACGGTTGCCAATAGTTCCACAATGTTGATAACTGATCACGCCCAAATCGATCATGCATAGATCAAATCTCATGTCATTTAAATTCAAGAGCAGATACTCATCGTCTTTTTCAAGTTACTCAAGTAGATTGATAGCCTCAATTTTGAGGAACAGTCACCATGTATCAAAAATAAGATAAAAATCATTGCTGCCTTGAAAAAAAATCCAGTAGTCTTTGTCCTTCGAATCTATAGTTACAATGACGCGCTTCCACGTTGTACCCAAAACTGCGTTCTAACATATGCAAATGCCAAAACAGCGGATCTTGTTTATAATTGCGATCAATTCTGTCGAATACTCTGCCATATGCATTGATTTTTAGACGCTTGGACTTGAAATTTTTAAATCAGTTCACACTTTGGAGTACAGATTCAAAAAAAAAAATCAACATGATCTGAGTTATCTATCTAACATCCTCTGTTTCTGACAATCATACTCTTTAAGCTATACTTATAAGTAGTGATATATCATCAAATTCTCATTTAAAAAAAAACCAAAATTTTCGGTCCTTTACTTGTGATTTAGATGGTAGTAAAAAAAAAGCGCAACGAGTTGAAATCTTATATCCTTTGATTTACATTGCTCCAAGGTTGGAAATGTCAGATGTAGAGATAATAATATTGTTATCACATTTGCGGTAGCATCTTTCCCTCAAAAATAGAATTGGCATACTTTCAGCTGAAAAAGTCTCAGGATCCTACAAAAAAAAAATTAGAACAGCGTTTTTTTCACCAAGTGACTAAGTGAAAAAAACTTCCTTGAATGATTAAAAGTTTGGAAGTGATTTTTTTGAGTTTTTGTAGATGCTAATGTTCTTAATCACATTTCTTGCTCTTACTACGTCTACTTGGTAATATTTCGAGCCTTCAATCAATTTCTTCTTCAACTCAAACTGCACAAACATTTCTTTCATGAGGAACGACCTGATGCCATTTCAAATTGGAATTGAAATGCTGAAAAAAAAAGAAAAACAAAAAAGAAACAAATCGCTTTGTTATCCATTTCAATTTCGAAACACTCAAAAAAAATTTCATTTTTCAATCTATGCATCAGCTACACTGTGCTTGCATTAAATTTGCTTATAACTGACAATCTTCCGACTTTGTTGTAAGTCTGAAAAAAAAAACTAAAAAAAATTTTTGCACAACCAACTTTCAGGGTTTTGCTTCACAAAGTTTCTAAAATACAGAATTAATATCAGACCCAACATCCAATTCCATCTTCTTTGAGAAGAAATTAGGACAGCACTGCTTAACCGACTTTGCAATATTCATCATTATTTAGTAACTTTGGTTGTATTCATCTATTTTCGAAGGGGAAAAAGGCTAGCTTCTATGAGGCTGAACAATTTGAGAACATCGCGCTTTCTTTTTTCTTTTGATCTACATTAGAAATTTCAAGCAATTGTTGGTATACGCAAAATGCGGTTGTAACACAGCAGGAAAGAAAATTTCTTTCACTTTCAGTACTTTTCAGATCACAACCCTTGGTATGTTCACATAGTGTTTGGCGAAATGTGAAGTAGAATTGTTTTCAGAGAACATTTCTGCTGAAAATTCTGAAATTGAAAGAGATAAAGTTTCTTTACAAGGTTGAAACCTTCATAATTTTTTCAAAGAAATCGATAGTTATTACCATAGTGTCCAGTTGCTAGAAATTTTTTTTTCTCGTCATCATAAACATTTATTCAGGAAGAAACTGATATTCAAAATAAACCTTATACCAGAACAGACCAAATTTTTCGCTTAAGAAAAACACCACTCCACATAAAAATCAAATCTTCAAGATTCTTTCCTCAAACTCCGGCTTGATATTGATTATGTAATGTCTCCACCAATCTAAAGTTAGCCAAAAATGTTGTCATAAAAAAAAACTTTCTAGCACAGGTTACCTGCACTTCCACATGTACCTCCGAAAAGAAAAACCAAGCATTTTCTTAGTTTCTAAATTGAACCTCACAAAAATATTGAATTAGTACAACAGATTCAATAGCCAACATTCTTATCAAGTTTTCGGACATTCATCAATGCATGAAAGACATTTTCAAAAAAAAGAATTTGGTTTATATATTTTTTTTTGAACGTCGTGAGGAAGAAAGGAAAAAAAATTTTTTTTGGACGATGACGTGAAATGTGCAACCTTTGCCGGTCTCAAGGTCACAACTTTTAGCAAAAAGACATACTTTTCAATTCTCTACTCTAGAAGCTAGGAGAGCAGATCCCAGATTCCATGACACAATCAATTTTCAAATAAGCTTATTAATTTTTTTAAGAATTTCGAAACCAATTTTGTCGCAAACACTTTTAGGTGTCTTACAATATGAGGTACCTGGAAAATCCAAAACTATTAGTTCTATCGAAAAAAAAGCAATTTCCACTTTGATCTCTCAACTCAAATGCATCTTTTTACACCACAAACATCGTCGTTACATACCAAGTGACAAAATGACACTTTTTTTTGCAGATCGGACTACTTTTGTGTGTGAGCAAGGCTAACATAAAGTCTGATTGCTATTTACTTCTTTCGCACTCCTGAATTCAACGACAGTAACGAAGAGCTTGGCCAAGCTCAGTTTCTGCATGTTAAGAAAATTCAAAGGTAGTGATGGCAGTTTAGTCAAAAAGATTATGCTTCTGGATGAACGTTTTTTTGAAAGATTTCGAGTTGTTTCCATGACGTAATTTTTTCTATCGATTGTGCACAAATCTGTTGAAAAAAAAACTTTCTTTTACAAAATTCGTTCATCGTCCTGTTTGCATTGACTTTTTGAGTTTGACAACCCGAAAGTGCAATAATTTTTTCTAAGTAATTCACATCGGCTCGTTGCCTCAGCATTTCTGGATAAGACCTGTAATCACACACTCAAACAATGAAGAAGCTCGCAAAATGGTTGTAAAACATGCATCGATTGTAACAGTTCATTGAAAACCGCGCTCATGACTTTGATTCTAATTAATGTACACACTATTGGTAAGAACATTGGAATATAGCAGTTCCTCCAGATTTGTGCAATTGCACAAACCAAGTCTGCATTACGTTGTTAAACGTAGCAATCAGAACTACAATTAAAAATATTTTCAGAGAATATTACTTGTAGCTGAATGGAGATTGTTTTCAGAGAACAATTCTCTTTTAACCGAAACGCTTCGCAGAAGAAATAACTTGCTGTTTGCCAAAAGAAAAAAAAAATCCTCAGTGCTTCTGAACATATTCAGATATCCAGATTGATATTCTGATCAGAAGAAATGACCGCATTTTTTTTGAAAGGTGATCAGCCGAAGCTGACAATAAGCAATGGAGGCATAGTTTTTTTTTCGCACTGAAAATCATTCTTGGGAATGAAAAGTAACTGTTTAGAACATTTCACGTCACCCAGTTTTTATTTTGCCCTAGAAAAGGATGGTAATGATTCCTTTACAGATTTCAGCAGAATTCAGGAACAATCACACCATAAAATTTTCTGTATTGGATCTGGACGTTGAAGAAACATAGATAGCTTTCTTAGATTGCAAATTAGTCGTGAATTACCACACATGATGTTAGGATCATTTCCCCTGAAGTTTTTACACTTATAACTCAAAAACTACATATCATAGTTTCTGCAGTGGAAACGTTCTGTTTGTATAATTTACTATGCCAAAATGTACTATTAATTTATTTTGTATAACTTGGTTTGCATTTTCATGTTGTCTATGTCGAAAATGGGCTAATGCTTCCAAAAACCACTTTTTTTCAAAAAAAAACAATTAAAAAAAAGGAAACATCAGAACATGAACGATATCACGTTTGTTTTGTTCACGAATGTAGTCTTGAATTTCGTCGCAAAACTGCAAGACAATTTTCAAACGCAAAACTCAGTTTGGAAAAAATTCGACTATCACAGTTTTATTTTTTCTGCTGCCGGGATATTTCTCAACGTGAGTTTGTTTGCACCTATTTTGCCGCACCGCTGCGATTATCTATAAGCACAAATTTCTTTGAAACGGCAGTTCAAAGAATGAAAAAAATATTTTGTTCTAGGCAGCGGAAAAAAAATTTCCCTTTTCTCTAACACTCAAAATTTACCACTATGTTGAATTAAACACAGTTTGTTGTGCTCAATTCTGCATCTAAATCTTCTTCTCCGTTTTCTAATCGATCGCATTATTTATATGCTGTATAACTATATGTCACTCGGTTCATATTATACAATGCCTTATTTTATTATACTTGCTAAAATATCACATATTGCTTAACTACTTCATGTAAAATATAAATTCAGAATCACTAATGTCATCCAATATCGCCCAATACTTTTGGTTTCTATATAATTTCTGCTCACCACGCTGTTTTTTTATTAACATGTTCTCAACAAGTTCCCTTCCAACCCACAACTTCCTCGTATCAACATTCAAATACCGGTCACATTATACTCCTAAAATCTCCACGCCAACTAATCCCCTTTGTCGATTTCCGAGAATATAACACGCCTATTCACTTCCTACAACTACATGTTACTGCCTCTTCCAAGCAGTCCCCTACGTCACATCGTTCATTCCGTATATCTCTCCGCTTGAGGACAAGCTCACTCTATACCCCCAGGATGAGGTGAAGGTCGTGTTTGGTTATCCAGTCCGCCTAAGCCAACTCCTCTACTCAATCAAGCAGAAGATAATGGTACCAAATCGAAGTTCCTTATGGTCTCGCCGTAACACGTGTACTCTTTACACACGTAACTCGGAAGACATTCAATAACAGCCGAACAAGCTCGAGGACGAGCTTTCTGAAGGAATGGAGATGTCGGGACGCAGCTAAGCTCCGCCTGCTGCTCTCCCGTGAGCTGGCCGAGAAGGTCAGATAGGAGCCAGTGACCCCCTACGACCGCGTCCCGTAAGGCTGCCTAGTCAGTCTTCCCCCTTCCCCTTTCTTGTAATATATGTAGATAATAAATATATATAATACCAACCTGTACCGCTACACATCAAGCTAGGGCCCGTACACCCCTAGACTTGACAAGGACAGCACGACGAGAAAACGAACGTAGTTCAAAAAAGTTATGCTCATTCTAAGAATAAGTGAAGACTGATGTCGCAGAAAACAAAAAAGGCCAAAGTGAAGCTTAGAAGAAGTTACCCGCGATTATCGAAAAGCAGACAGTAGTTATAATAGACAATAGTTATCCGCACTTTTTCTCTGCAATTTGCAAAGCCCAAAAATTAGAGTGATGCCATTTCGAACTTCTGCGATAGCATTATATCTAATAACAATCAAAATTGGTAGACACTTTCAAGCAAAACCTTATTTGCTTAAGTTGCAGACGTCTGCAAGATGCTCTATCATTAGTTTGGTGATCGTTCGAATGTGAGGCTAAGGAGACGAATTCTAGGAGCTAAATTAATTTTGAGAAGCTGCTCGAAATTAAGAGAAAGGGTGAAATTTGATAACTTCTGGCAATACTGTATCTCATCAAATCTGCTATGGTTTACATTATCTTAGCTAAGCTGATTGCTTTATTTTGAAAACTCGAGTAAACTATCAATTATTCGCTCCTATATGCATGTAAGAATGAGATTCCGAAAACACGAAATTTTTGTTCCAAAATGTGCTCAAAAGTAGTATACATAGCTAGCAGAGTAGAGCAATGTTACTGCAATATGGGGCAAGAGAGACTGGAATTGCATGTTGTGGCAGACATTCGCAAAAAACACTAAGGTATGTGAAAAATCCAAGAATAACAGCATTTCTGCCAGATGCACCAGCATTACACATCACAGGAAGTAATGAAGCGAATCATCCTGGACAAATGCTGTACCTTACAATTAGCCTCAAGCAGACGGATATGACCGCGTTGTGGGAACCCCCACGCACATGAGAATAAAAAATAAATAGAAATGTTCACTTTTTCCACCAAACGAACTGACAAAAATATAAATTTTCCAAGAAAGTCAGAGAAACAATGAAACAATCAGAAAAGATAATTAGTTCTGCCAAAGACCTCTTTTTTCTGTTTGACGTGGGAAGTTCAAAAATTATAATAGGTTGTTCCATAAGTCTTTTCATATTCAAACCTTCATACATATTTTTCAAGAACTAAGGCACCTACAAGAATGCAAATTTGTGGCAGCAATTTCAAGAAATGCAATTTGACAACTAGCCATTGGAAAATTGCAGCAGATTATGTATGGATATCTGATGGTAGAGTATATACATGAGTGAGTGGGATTTTCGCAGAACTGGTTGAACTAAGATACGATTATCTTCGTTTCTTCAAGAAATTCCGAATTTATTTTGGCTTGAAACTTAATGCGAATCAAGGTAGTGCAAACTTTTGAATGTCATCTTGTACAGCTTGCTTTGATCTGTCAAATGATTTCCCGTATTCTATTAGGAATATAAGAAGAACTGACTCAGTTGGTGATACAGATATGAGAAGCCTTATGGAAGAACCTATTAATTAAATCACAACATTTACTCGTATGGATCAATCTGGGCGGGAACTGTGACTTTGCACAAACTTCAAATCATTCAAGCTAATAAGAATTACATTTCTCGCTTCAAAATCAAGCTTATTTTGTGCTATGATCTGTTCTGTGTACCCTAAGGCCTGCAATAGTTGAGATAGTAAAAACGATGAATGTTCTTCAGCGAATATTAGCTATTGCTTGAGAGGTTACATTTTTGATGTCTTTTCGAAGAGATTTTTGAAATTGTAGTTTTGGAAACTTACAGATGCACTGTAATAAAAGAATCTCATTCGCTATTTGATGGAACTAAAGCAGACTTTTCAATATTATTGGTTTTACTATAGCCGCTACAACAAAGTAAACCATCAATGATTTGCATTACTTTGAGTAGCCTATGCTTTATATATCAACGAGCTTCGGAGTAAAGAAGATTAGATTTTTCTACCAGTACACTCGTTGTGCCGCACATCATGATCAGACTGGAAGAAAAAGCATTATAAAATATATGAGTAGATTTAGCTCAGTCTCAAAGTCCATTTTCTACATATGAAGGATGGGTGTGTAGATGCTTCGCGAACCTACAGAGAAAAGCCCAAATAGGGAAATATCTGTAAAAAGTGGAAGCGAGATGATGGAAGTGCACCAACTTCATCAAAAGCAGAAACTTCATTAACAAAAGTGCTTCTCCATTACAGTTTTGAAGGTCGTTAAAGTTCATAAACACATTATTCATAAACACATTAAAGTACAGTCAAGTACATAGCAACTTCGAGCAAAGCATACGTTTTCGAGCTTATGAATCTTCCGTCTATATATAATACAATTCATTCCTTCTTCAATGGGTAGCATCAAATTTGCTAAAAAGAGTTATTTGCTATTACAGTAATGACGAGATATGTTACTTTGTTCACAAAATGTTAACACTAGTGGAGGTCGCAGGATTGTCGGAAGGGGGGAGGGGGAGGGGGAGGGGGGACAAAAGTTTTCTTTGAATAAAGATGCGTGGTGTTAGACATGCCCTCCGCTTTGGGATGCTTCCCATAACTTTTGCGACCTTATTACCCCAAGATTTCATAGGAAGCAAGGGGCCTGGTGGCACCCACACCTCCGAGCTTTTTTACATGCTTATTTGAATTTTAAAATTCAAAATAACCTTTTCATTAGTTACAAGTATGAACAAGTTGCTTGCACATTTAATAACTCCTCTTCGAGATGACATTCAAGCTTGGCGATGTGAAAATGGAGGCGAATTTGCCCTTATACTAAAGTACTTTCATCTTTCATACTGTACTTCTTTCAACTCTGGGGACACTACAGTATATTTGAATGCAGCAGATGAAAAATGAATAGGGCTGCTTGTAACAGGTTATTCGAAAAGCAATGTCCCATTATCGATGTTACTTAATATCGCGGCATGGTTGATACGAATAAGAGTTAGTAGGGTATTGTTCGATAGAGGAAAGCAAGCTTGATAAGATGGAGCTCAACTCTTGCAAAACGTTCGATTCACGTGAAGTTCAAAGCCAAATTCCAGAAGGTTCTAAGTGCCTGAAAAAATTGTATCGCCGTCCATAAAATCCTTGGGACCCCTAACTTGCTCACGCATACATTCTTTGAATCTGACACTATGCATGTCGCGGTAATTCTCGGGAAATTGTGAAAATGGAATTTAGCATATTTTTGCAAATGCAATCTTCAGCTTTTCCCAAATAGTAGGTGATTCCGAAGTATCGACCTTTTAACCATGAGTTTTCAGACTTCTAAAAGAAATTTTTTTTGAAAAATATCAAATTTAGGCAAAAACCCAAGACACGACATATTCGTTGACCTATTTTTGTTTCTCGTATTCTAGTCATGACAAAATTCCACAAACACTTTCATCGTGGAGAGTACATGCCTGTGCAAACCGGAGATTCCTATGATGTCAGGATACTGGGCTCTCCTTTTCTTCGCATAGTTGTTCTCAAGCACACCAAGATGTTTCTGAATCTCTTCAAAATTTCCAGAATACTTTGAAAGATGAAGTCTAAAATAAAAAGGCGGGGGTGGGAACAAGGTCTGAAAACAGTCTTGGGAAGAGCACCGAAACGGTGAAAGCTTAAAGGCAGTGTCCGGTCAAAAAGTCGATTTTGGGATTTTGTGCTTACTTGGGCCTATTCGCTACGCTGAATCCGAAAATGCACATTGTAGAGCGCGAAAATGGCGAAAAACGACTCTAACACAGGAGGGAAATGAGCAGGTGGGCGGGGTCCTCCCCACGGCGAATTCACGTTCCCGGCTTCCGGAGCGACCTTCTCGCTTCCGGTTTCAAGTCAATCATTCGCACTTGACCGGTAACGATGTTAAGACGGCTAGCGGAATCGAGAAAATCGCTCCGCAAGCTGGGAGCGTGAAGTCGCACTGGGGAAGCCCCGCCCACCTGCTGATTTTCCTCCTGTGTTAGAGCCCTTTTTCGCCGTTTTCGCGCTTTCCAATGTGGACTTTCGGATTCACCATGGCGAATAGGCCCGTATGAGCACAAAATCTCAAAATAGAGTTTTTGCCCGGACACTGCCTTTGAAGGCAGTGGCTCGGCAAATCTCAACCTAGTCAAATTTGCGCTTACCTGGGGTTTTCAACACGCTGATTCCGAAAATCAACTTTTGAAAGCTTGAAAACGGCGAAAATGAGCGTTTTTAATGCCCTTCCCTTTGATATTGGACGAGTGGAGCATTCTGACGACGCTAAATCGTGGCCGGACCCAATGGTTATAGCGTTGCGGCGGGAAGCCTCCAATGGTGAGAAGGAAATTGCCCACTCGTCCAGATGCGTATAAGATTGGCCTGCTTTTCTCGGCAGGGAAAGCATGCTGTGCAACCGGGATTGCACTGTTCTCATAGTTGGGCGATAAGGAACCTACCGCGTTAAAATCTCGAGTTGTTGGATTTTGCCGATCCACTGCTTTTAAGTGCATTGAGTACACGGTTCTAGTACCCAGATAAAAAGAGATGTAAGGTCTACTAAGACTTGCGACTATACGTATGTACAGTTGAATACTTTCATAAATCGCCTATGGCTCTGTGTACTTTGCGTATTTCTATAATTTTCTTCTCAAAAGGTCGTAAATTTCAGCTTTTATAAATGCTTCATATTTCAGGCAGTAGTTGTCTGAAATCTGAGATTAGAAGGGAGAGGAAGTATAACTGTGTCCATCGTTTTAGCGGATTCAAAACTAAGAAGCTCATGGCTTTGAGCGATTTATAGGCTCTTTAATAGTCCCATGGATATTGTGCCATGGAAACATGTGTTTGGGCGAAACCAAAACTGCGAAATTGAGAAGAAGCAACTTAAGAGCACAGTATAGAGTCACAAATGCAAATATTCTTACAAAAAGTCCTAAAGTACTGTTTTTGTAAGCTAACATTATGCGTTTCATGTCTCCTTCACGAAAATCACTGACACCGGGTTTACGCTTTTGTGTCTGTTTTCCTGGGGATCTTGAGCTTTACTTCTTTCATGTTAGGAAGGTAGTGTTGGCTTTTCTTTGCCAGATGGTTTGTATACGAATTATAGTTGCTAATTTTTGTTCTATTTTATGCATATGACTATGCAAATGTGCAGCTTATTTTTTTATCTGGCTTGAAAAAGAAGTTATTTGTAACCAAAACTGGCCTTTCCTCAAAACGGCATTGCAACCAATCAAAATAAATATATGGATGGCAGTGGCACACAAAATGGTGAAGGGCGCCTTCCTCTCCCAAGAATAAGTCGCAAAATTTTTGAAATTTACTTGCATGGGTTATAAAAATGTGCAGTAGTTTGTTCATTCTTGTAAACAATTGAAACCATTTTTAGAATCTTTTAAAAATTCTATTTAACCTTGTGAAAAATTTTTTTGGGGCGTGGGTGCCGCGACTCCCCCTTTGATTTTTAAGGCACCGTCCACCCAAAATCTCGAATTCAATGTTTTTGTCGCCTTCAGGTCTTCTGAAAGCCCTGATTCCGTATATGGAGTCGAAAGTCCGCGAAACCCCCAAAAATCCCTGTTTCGAGAACCCTCTGCAACAAGCGCAGGCGAGATAAGGCATGCAAGTGGGCGGGGCGACCGACTTTGCTACTTCCGGAGTGGATTTCTCGCTCCAGAAGCAGTCTTTTGCGGCGAAGCTTGGAGGTTTGTCTGGCACGGGGGCCCACACTAGTATGCCATCATAATCTCGCCAACCTCCATTTTGGGTAGACGGTGCCTTTAAGGGTTATGGACCAGCAAAAATTTTGAGAGGCACTCCAAAAATTTTTAAGGAGTGCGTGGGCTCCCCTCACCCCCGGACGGAAATCCTGCGACCGCACTGATGAATAGTTAACACTTTAATCCCGACTATAATCTAGTCATTCAAATTGTTCATATATCTACTCAGAGTTTTCCATAAAAGACGCTCTATAATAGTATATAGCTAAGAGTGTTGAATATTTGGCATCAAGAGGAAATAGGTAGGACAACTCGAATTCCCAAATTTTCGACATCATGCTTGCATTTTCAAACGGCTTTAATACCAAACTAAAAAGCAACTAATATGACAGAGCTTCTCAAGCATGTTTTTATTCATCAAATGCATATTTAGCTTTGAACACATTGTTGGTTATGTAGAGGAAATCGTTAATTAGCTTTTAAGCGAGGCGCAGCAATAGAATCTCAAAGAGGGAGTTTTGTAGTAAAGATGCTATAACGCTCATTTATACAGACGAAACTTTACGACCTTTACACATTTATTTCGCACATTTACTTAGGATCAAACGACAAAGCAAGTAATATGAAATATGGCTGGGGCAATCGATCTGACAGTAATTCCTTTCTATTTTGCGAAAGGAAGCCTATTGCTTATTATATAGAGCTTGCGCTAAGAAAGAAACGCAAAGTGCATTTGTCATATAGAACGCCATAAATTTTGTAATCACAAAGTTCATGGCTGAAGTTGTTGAAAATTAATCCAAGCACCTGTACTAAATCATAGCTCACAACTTTGTTTTCTTTCAAATTAAAAGAGCATATTATTTCGCCCATTGGGGTAAAAAGAGCGTAATAAATTTGGAGGAAATTATAAAATGCTTATGATGACACGAGCAGGGCGAGACAGAGACTGAACGGACAGCCCTCCATGCAAATGAGGAGCTTTTACGACAGAATTGCCGCTCCGCATTTCACATGAGTCACTAGCGCTTGAACAGAATAGCAATATGTGCTGACGATAGATCTCCCTATAACATCATTCTTATCTTTATACGTCTCTAGAGACTGAAAAAGTGCAAAACGAGGTTAGATTGAAGGCTGATAAGAAATGTTTCATTGTTCTCAAAAAGTTTGGAGCTCAAGAATTGGAAGTCAGAAGGATTCGATTCAAAATCTTGGGTAGGTGGGTCACAAATTATCAAAGAGTGATCTCAAAAATGAACGGGGACAGCATTTTTTGTTTTTAAAAAATTCACGAAAAATCTCTGTGCAGCTATCCGTGTAGAATTTTGCTTAACGGCATAGGCTTTCTACTAAACACCAGCTTTTTAGAAAAAGCTATGAACTGCCAATGTGAACGCTACCGGATAGATTCTTTGATTTCTAGTTTCTACATAGTGAATCAACCACTGACGCTTTGTCGTAGAAACAGATACCCTGAATAGAAGCCTACTGATAACGGTAATGAAAAACCAGTTTAGTTTATTCTGTTTATCACTGAAATATTACTCTCAACGGAATTATGTCCGTTTTACAAAACGTCATCAAGCCTGCATAAATTCCCGGAAAACTTGATAAATTACTAGAGGTGCGACATACGCATTTATCATCATTTCCAGGGTGCCAATGAAAACATGTATCAGTGTTCGTTTATCATCTTCACACCTTCCGCCGTATTTATCTATCTCAGATATTTATTTCGGCTCTACAAATTAACCATCTGATATGGCTCCTCGTTATTGGAGACTACGGTGTACAATATCTCCACATTGATGTAATTGCTGGCATAACAGATATGGACCCAAGTTTATGGAAAATTATAGGATATCGGGAAGGATCTGCTAAATTATGAATAACCCAAGTAGAATCCTCTGCTAGACCACATAGCGCCAAAGCGAGCTTTTCGGAAGAAAAGTTTTCGCACACTGCACAAATTGCGCCAATCTAGGCTTGCTATACTGGAAATCAGGAAAAAATCTGAGAACTGATACATTTTTGAATGGCAGTATGATTTGCAAAAGTAAACATTCATAAATTTATGCGACAGTATTCACTGGCACATTATTTTTTCCATTTTTGACTCCTGTAGGCAGAAGAGTAAATCTTCACTCGTAAGACTATGATAAACTTTATTTAGTAATTATTTTATTTGGTAAAGGAGAAAATCGTTTAAGATGGTGCTACTGCTTTGCTATTCACCCCACTATTCTCGAAAAAGTTTTGATTTCCGAGCTGTACCATCCACTATATCCAACTGCCATTCACAATTGACAACTCGCAA